>JBBPQN010000268.1:0-19583 GCA_038092575.1 Boletus subluridellus | reverse complement strand
ACCATAGGTCACGTGTAGTTTCCCACGGTCACGTGCACATCACGTGACTTCGAAGTCTGAAGGGTGTAAAGTATTGCGCGAATGCGCTAAGTTAAAAATGTTTGGAAATATGGTATATCATAACACTGGGGTGGCCAGCAGTGGGGTGGTCATGGCAGGAGGTGATGATGTCATGGTGAAGGGTTTTGGTGGGAGGAATGTAGATGTGTCCTTGGTAGGTAAGGACACCATCAGTACAATTCCAATTGGAGAGATGGGAGCAGAAGGGAAGGGGAATTTCATCTTTGATGGATTGGAGGAAGTTAAGGATGAGGGGGTTGCTGGCAGATGCAGAGGATATCTTGTTGTGGAGGGCGGCGTCGATGACTCGGGTGAAATGCTAGGAGGAAGGAGGGTGACCCCTTCATTGTTAAGGTCGGACAGGGAATAAGATCTGTGCAGTGGGAGAGGGTGTTGGGGGCAGCAAGGTGGGATCCTGGGACATGAATCATTTTCAAGTTGAAGTTGGCAAGGTCAAGACTGGCTTGTCGTCGGTTAAGGTCCTGGGGTTTTCAGAAGTAGGTGAGGTTTTTGTGATCCATGAAGACCTACACAGGGAATAAAGGGCTGTGAAGATAATGTCACCAGGACTTTAGGGTGTGGATGATGGCAAGAAGTTCACGATTGTAGATGTTGTAGTTTCATTCTGTGGGGGAGAATGATTGGGAGAGGTAGGAACAGGGGTGCCAATCTCTGTTAGCATTGGTCTGTAGGAGAATAGCCCCTGAGGCAAACTTGGAGGCATTGGTGGCAATGGCAAAGGGAGTGGAGATGTTGGGGAGTTGAAGGACAGGTTTTGCAAGAAAGAGGGCCTTCAACTGTTTGAAGGAGGTCTGGCAGGCAGGGGTCCAGTTCCATGTGAGGTTTTTCTTGGTGAGGTTGATGAAGGGGTGGGTAACAGTGGAATAATTGGAAATGAACCATCAATAGAAGTTTGCAAACCCCAAGAAGGAGTGGACATCTTTGACCTTCTGAGGGGTAGGCCATGTTGCAATCCTGTTGAGTTTTACTGGGTCCATAGCTACTTGTCCAGGGTGGACGATCATTCCAAGGTATTCTACTTTGCTGGTGGTGAAGTGGCATTTCTCTAGCTTGAGGTGGAGGTCAAGCTCAGCCATGCATTCTAGGACTCATTTTGTTCGTTCTTCATGGGTCTTTTTATCAGGGGAGAAGATGAGGAGGTTGTCCATGTAAATGACTAACCATCCTTCAGCAATCATATCATGGAAGGAGTCCTCCATGAACCATTGGAAGGTGGCGGGGGAGTTGGTAAGACCAAAGAACATGATGGTGGGTTTGAATTGTCCTTTGTAAGTGATGAAGGTGGCCTTCCATTGATGATGGCCTTCTTTGATTCAGACGTTGTTGTACTCCCAGCAGATGTCAAATTTGATAAAGACCTTAGCATCTTTTACTTTATCCACAAGGTCAGAGATCAAGGGAAGGGGATAGGTGTCGCAGATGGTATGTTCATTGAGGTATTGTTATGACCGTGTAACAAGTGACACCAATGTGTGTCAAGTTCCTAGTGCCGAGCTTCCTATCAGAGGAAGGTACTAAGTATGCGTAGTCCCACCATGACTAGCATTGAGTGTATACTCTCCTGAGGATGAAGAGTACGATGAGGAGAGGGATCCGAGACCAGTGGTGAGAGAATCGAGCCAGCTGGGAACCTAAGCACACGGTAGATTGTGTAGGTTAAAGTTAAAGAGTAAGTACAGTTGGAGCTCGAATATATATACTGCCTAGAAGTGTTTAGGGCAGGTAAGACTAAATAGGAAATAGGACTTCAGGAGAGGCACTATTGTGGTGATGAAGTAAGACACACATTGCATATAATAAGCACGTGACAGAATGGGGCAGTGTCCTCGGGAAGAGATGGAAATGGAAAGAAACAGGAGTGAAGAGAATATGAAATAGTCGGAACAGAATCAGGAGGGGGCGGTGCCTTCGGGAGAAGTCGGTGATGGGAAGAAGTCCACGAAGGCTTCGTTAGGCACCTCGTACTCCTGTAGAGACATGATGATGTTGTCCCATAGGGACATCCCTGGGTAGTCCAGCAACAAAGTGGGAGAAAATGAAGGGGGGGTATCACCAACCGTAACATTACCCTCTGTGTACATCTGAAGTTCCATCTCAGACTGGTCATCAATCCTGGTCTCCCTCATTTTCCTCATAGTTGGTAAGGTCCCAATTGATGGCAGAGAGGTTGTGGAGATGGCAGTTGGAGGATAGATGTCCGACCTCGTCGCAATAGTTGCAATGTCTGTGAGGGCAGTCAGCCTGCTTATGTCTGGGGGCGAGCTGGTTGCAGAAGGGGCAATGGTATCTGGGACAAAATGGGTGGAGGTGCCTGAACCTGTAGCAGTGGTAGCATCTGACAGGGACCAAGGTTGGGTGATGCATGGGGGTGGTGGAAGGGCAAGGAAGGGGGCCCACATCAGATGAGGGAGCATGATGTAGGGCTGGAGCTGGGCGACGGGGATCGAGTCAAGAGGTGGGCAGGGTTCTCCCAGGTCCACTGAGTAGATTGCTCTGATCAATGGGAGCTGCCTCTGCCACGTTTCCCAAAGTGGGGGGAAGGTTATTTGTGGTCTGAGACGGAAGTCTGGTAGAGAGAAGCAGTCTATGGCGCCTTCTAAGGGGGCGAGGGGACCAGGGGTCTGGTGATACAGGGGTGGCAGGACAAGTGGGGATGGGGGTCGTGTCACTGGAGGAGGGGTCTCCTCCCTGAGGTTCAGAGAGGGTCCTGACGTCAACTCAGCTTCTAAGCTCGAGATGAGATCGTCCAAGGCTTGCGCCTCCGTTGACCACGGTGGGAGTGGAGGATGCGGAGGAGTCAGGTACTCTACTAAAGAGCTCAGTGTCAGCAGGAAGGGGGTTGTTGTTAAAGTATGCTTGTCTCCCCTCTTCTGGAAGGGAAAAGAGGACAGGGTGAAGGAAGGACAAGACCATGGCAAGTGGGAGGACAGAGATACAGTAGTTGAGTCTCTCGACGTACAGGGCGTCAAGGGTGGTGTTTCTGATCTCGAGTACAGCTTGCTTGATGGCCGCGAGTGGCGAGACATTGGATGTCTGCCTGGCATAGCAGTGTTCAACTCCCCCAATGGAACTTGCTATGTCCCAGGTGGCCCAGGGGAGAAGGGATCGAATGGTGGTATAGTGTCTGTAGAGACGGATGAGATAGATGAGCGTGTCATTGCATGTGAAGAGTGGTAATCTCTCAAGTGCAACAGTTGCTTCTTGGTTCTTGAGGAGGGTGACATAGATGAGGTGATGAGAGGAGGGATTGAGACGGTGAAGACAGGTGGAAAGGGGGACAGAGGGGAGGAAGGGAAACATCATGGGGGTTGTGGAAGAAGAGGGATTCAGAGTCCGCTCTTCTTTTTATACTCCTCTAGGATTTTCTTGGTGTTTCCCAAATTGCTTGTGGGTTCCCATGTCTGTTCGGAGGCAGGATAGCCTTTCCATTGTACCTGGTACTGCCTTTTATCCAAGTTTCCCCAATGGGCGATGATCACTTTGACTTTGTATTCTTCTTCCACTCTGATTAGATCCAGAGGAGGTCGGGAGAAGTTGGGGCTGTGTTCCGTGGTTTCCCGATATGGGGTTAATAGGGATGTGTGGAACACGTTGTGGATCTTCCATCGAGGTGGGAGATCCAATCTATAGGTGATGGGGGAAATTACTTTGGAGATCCGGAATGGTCCAGTTTGTTGTGGGGAGAGTTTACATGACAAGGTCTGGAGTTGGAGGTTCTTTGTCTCTAACCAGACTTGGTCATCTACTTTCCATGATTTAAAATGGGAGTGTCAGTGCTCCTTCATCCATAGTTGAGCGAGTTCATGAGCGGCTTTTGCTTCCAGTCTGGCATTGTCCAGAGATTCTAAGTGAGATTTGAGGGAGGGAATGAAGGTTTTCCCCAGGGGGGGATATGCTCTAGGTTTGTAGCCATGGAGCAGGGCGAACGGCGATTTCCCGGTGACAGAATGGACCGTGGAATTATGGGCAAACTCTGCCATAGGAAGGAGTTCCACCCATTTGTGGGGGGGCATTGGCACAGAAGATGCATAGAAAGGTCTCCAACTCCTGATTATAACATTCGGTTTCGCCATCAGTTTGTGGGTGATAGGTGGTGGAGAGGGACACGTCGTATTCAAGGAGGCATGCCAACTCGCACACAAAGGTGGAAGTGAATTGCGGGCCACAATCGGACACTAGGTTGTCATGGAGCCCAAAGTGTCAAAAGATGTGAGAGAAAAATAGCTGGGTGATCCCTTCAGCGTCCACTGTTTTTGAGCAAGGAACGACGATCACCCCCTTACTAAGCCCATGGTCGACCACGACCATGATGGAATCAAAGCCAGAGGCTGGGGGAAGATCAGTAACGAGGTCAACAGACAAATGGGAGAACGGGTGCGAAGTCGCCACATTCAGGGGAACTAAGGGGGGAATGGTAGGATGGGTGACCACCTTGTGCAACTGACAAGTGGCACAGCCGCCCATGAAGTGATGAATGAAGGAGGAGAGACCTGGCCACCAGTAATCCCTGCTAAGCAAGGCAACCGTCTGGAGATGGCCCCCATGGCCACTGGCGGGGGAGTCGTGGGCCGCAGCAGTGATATCCCGGCGAGCGTCCACAGGGACATACAGGTGGCCCCTGTAATACAACTGGCCATCAGTGTAGGACCAGTCGGCTGTGAGGGAGCAACCAAAAAGGGGGGTTTCTTTCTCCATAGCCACCAAGGTGTCGAGGACGAGAGGTTCGGAGGAGGATGAAGATTGAATCTTATTGGCGAGGGCAGTGTCGATGACATGCACAAAGGCATGGGAGGGGAGAAGTTGGAAATCAGCATTGTCATCAGTGGTGTCCATGTCATCCCGACAAGAGAGGGCATCGGCAGGGGCCATCTGAGTGCCCAGGAGAGCGGTATATTCGAGGTCAAAATCCTAGAGGAAAAGGAGCCAGTGAGCCTGCCAGCAGGAGAGTTTCCTCAGCTGTTTGAAATATGTGAGGTTCTTATGGTCGGTAAGAACTGTGACAGGAAAAGGGGAGCCCAGAAGGTATTGCCACCAATCCTCCAGACCACAAATGACCGCAAGGAGTTCATGGTCAAAGATGTCATAGTTTCTCTCAGCGGGAGAGAACATCTGAGAGAGGTAACCACATGGTTGCATGTTCCCATTGGCATTCATCTGCATGAGCATGGTGCCCGAGGCCATGAGAGAAGCATCCGTCATGATAGTGAAGGGACGTGTTGTGTCCAGGAGAGCCAGGACTGGTTGGTTCGTGAAGGCTTTCTGGAGGGCGAGGAAGGCGTCCTCCTGACTGGGTGTCCAAGACCACTCCTGCCCCTTCTTGGTGAGATTGAGGAGGGGGCGCACGAGGTCTGAGAAGGAGGGGATGAACTTCTGATAGAAGTTACAAAACCCCAGAAAAGATCTGACTTCCTTCACTGACGAAGGGCGGGGCCATGCGTCAATGGCACGGAGTTTGGCAGGGTCCATGTGTACGCCATCCCGGTCCAGGACCAATCCTAGGTAGTCCACCATAGGGGCACTGAAGATACACTTTTCGAGTTTCAGGAACATCTCATGCTCCCGAAACCATTGAAGGACTTTCCGCATTTGTTCCTCGTGGAGGGCGGGGTTGGAGGAGTGGATAAGAAGGTCATCCATATAGATGATGAGCCATCCTTCTGTGATATAATCTCCAAAAAGGTCGTCCATGAAGGTCTGAAAAGTGGCCGGCAAGTTACACATGCCAAAGAACATCACAGTGGGTTTGAATAACCCAAAAGGGGTCACAAACACTGCTTTCCACTGATTCTTGGGTTTGATGAGGATATTGTTATATCCCCATTGGACATCAAACTTGGTGAAGATGGAGGATCCATAGACTTTGTCCACCAAGTCGGAGATCAGGGGGAGTGGGTAGGGGTTTTTTATCGTGTGGGTGTTTAGGTATCGGTAGTCCTGACAGGGGTGTAACTTCCTGTCTTTCTTCTGCACAAAGAAGAAAGGAGAGGCCTGTGGGGACTTGGAAGGCATGATCTTTCCTGACGCAAGATGTTCATTGATGAATTCTTTGCACGCCTACTGCTTAGGGGGAGCCAAGGGGTAGGTTTTGGCTCATTGAGGGATGAACGAGTCTTTAGTTTCGATAGTGTGGTTGTATGGTCTGCTAGGGGGTAGCTGAGTGGTAGTTTTGTCCTGAAAGACATCTCGGTAGTCTTTGTATACCTGAGGTAGGACCATTGTAACTGGTCCTTCTTTTTGTGCTAATTGGGTGGACAATGTGGTTTTCCACAGGATATGATCTGGAACCTTGGAATTGTATTGCATATTAATGATATGCACTCAATGGATCGGGTTGGTGTATCGATGGAAAGAGGACTGCAGGTCTTTCTCGATGTTCATGTTGTTGTCCAGGTGTAGGTACTTCAGCAGGTACCTTTGCAGTAACGCATCCGGGGTGTCTTCTTGTCAGTTTTTATACTGGGCGGGGTTAATCGTTACTTTCCTGCTTGCCCAGTTGATGGTGGGATTGACTGCCCGTAACCAGGGTAGTCCTAAGATGAGGTCATCCTTGCCACAGTTAAGGACGAGCAGCTGTCTTGGCTCTAATACTCCGTCAGTATTGAGCACTATGGAGACACTATGCATGATATCTCCTGATTGGTTGGACGATCCATCCATGTTCCAGGCTTTGATGGGTCGGGGAAGAGGGGTTAGAGGTAGTCTATTTTCTTCGGCAAACTATCTGGATAGGAAACATCCAGTTGCTCCACTGTCGATGAGGGTGTTCAGGCCAACAATTTTTGTTGCACGAGAATTCTGGATCTTGATAGGAATATGAATAGAATTACTGTGGGATCCAGAGATAAATACAGGTGCAATCGTTGTGGAAGGTAATGATGTTGGTTCATTCCTTCCTCCTAAAAATGCGAAGTGAAGTTTGTCGAAGAGTCATCCATTCCTAAAATGTTGACCTCCTCTTCCCAGGCGTCATTTGCTGGAAGGGTCTCTCCTTTCTCATCTTGAGTAGGGTCAAAGGCCACTTTGAGGGTTCAGAGGATCTCATCCTTGTCTGAGCAGGTCTTCAGGGAATTGATGTAGGCGTCTACTGGATCATTTTCCGAGTTACTTGTGACGGCTCTAGCTTGGATGTTCTTCGGTGGTCCTCCTGGTTGGGGATGTTTTCTAGTAGAACATCCCTTCTTCTGGCAGATGAAACACCTTTTTTCTCATATGAGACAGGCCCATTCCACGGGAGAGAGGGTTAGTCTGTCGACGTTCATGGCATTTGGGTTGTGTCGAGACCTCCCTCCTCCTCATCCAATTGGGATCCTGGGGATTCTGTCCATATTCCTTATCCTGGCCAATCTGCTCTCTATCTCCGCTGCTTTGTTATATATGTCATTGATTTTCTCCACAGTTTTGAGTATGTTGGAGAGCGTGAGGTTGGTGGCGATCTCCCTGTCCAATCCTTTCAAGAACCATTCCTGGAGGGCTCCCTTCTCTTTTATCCTGGCCTGAGTAGTGAGAACAATGAACTCGGAGAGATATTTCTCAAAACTTCCCTCCTTTCAGGTGTCTTGTTGGAGGGAGGTGAGTTCTACTCTGGTGTGGAAAGTGGTGTTGTAGGGGGAGAAGGTGGTGGAGAAGGCTTCCTTGATGTGGGCATAGTCTTTCTCATTAGCGGGGATAGTGTGGTCGGTAAACTTGATCAACCAAGCTTTTGTGAATGCTTTGCCTCTTCTGGTAGGCATGCAATTTAATAGAATAAGCCCTTTTGCTTTATCCATCAGGTCTGGATGGAGGGAGAAGTATCCATCCATCCCCAAGATCCATCAATTGGCATCTCTTCCTTCACCAGAAAAGTCTTCTAGGAGGGCAGCTTTCAAATCTTTCCCCATGTCGTTGTCATCTGAGTCTTCATCATCTATAGGATAGTCTGGGTCTGGTTCAGGTGGAGGTAAAGGTGCGGGTCGAGGGTGAGCAGCTATATAGGCTTCTGCTTCTGCACTGGTGAGAACGGTTCTCTCGAGAGTCCCTTCCTCGGGGAAGGTAGTCTGGAAGAGAGCGGTGGGGGGATGTCCTACGGACGATGTTTGGGACACCACCAGGGAAGCTCTATGAGGGGGACCTGGGATGGGAGAGGACCTAGATGTTTCTGGGATTCTTCGCTGTTCTGGAACAGTGGAGAAGGTAGAAGGCTGTGGGTGTGGAGGAGATATATGACGTTCCTCATCGTCTTCGTGGTCTCCAGCAAGGAGTTGCGAAAGATTAATTCGCTGCATGTTGACTGACTATCTGCCCAGATGGCAGTTGTCCTGGTTATGGGTCATTGGGTGTGGTAACACCAATGAGGTAGAAACTTTAACCTTTTGTTATGACCGCGTAACAAGTGACACCAACATGTGTCAAGTTCCTAGCACTGAGCTTCCTATCAGAGGAAGGTACTAAGTACATGTAGTCCCACCATGACTAGCATCAAGTGTATACTCTTTTGAGGATGAAGAGTACAATGAGGAGAGGGATCCGAGACCAGTGGCGAGAGAATCGAGCCAGCTGGGAACCTAAGCACACGGTAGATTGTGTAGGTTAAAGTTAAAGAGTAAGTACAGTTGGAGCTTGAATATATATACTGCCTAGAAGCATTTAGGGCAGGTAAGACTAAATAGGAAATAGGACTTCAGGAGAGGCACTATTGTGGTGATGAAGTAAGACATGCATTGCATATAATAAGCACGTGACGGAATGGGGCAGTGTCCTCGGGAAGAGACAAACAGAAAGAAATGGGAGCAAAGAGAATATGAAATAGTTGGAATGGGATGGAATGGAATCAGGAGGGGGCAGTGCCTTTGGGAGAAGTTGGTGATGGGAAGAAGTCCACGAAGGCTTCGTTAGGCACCTCATACTCCTGTAGAGACATGATGATGTTGTCCCATAGGGATGTCCCTGGGTAGTCCAGCGACAAAGTGGGAGAAAATGAAGGGGGGGTATCACCAACCATAATAGGTATTGGTAGTCTTGGCAGGGGCGAAGACCTCCATCCTTCTTTTTCACGAAGAAGAAGGGCACGGCTTGGGGGGATTTCGAAGGATGGATTTTCCTGCTGTGAAGATTCTTATTGAGAAAACTCTCAGTAGCAGTGTGTTCTTCGGGGGATAAGGGGTAGATCTTTCCAATTTTTGGAGTAAAGGATTCATTGAGGTTGATCTTGTGATCATAGGGGCAACTGGGGGGAACATGTTTGATAGACTCTTTGTCGAAGACAGAGGTGAATTGGGAATATTCAGGAGGAAGGGTCAGTTTGGGTTTAGTCTTTTTGGCAGCAATGGCAAGCTTGGTAGAAGAGGTGAGCTTCTTAATGAGTGCAGATCCTAGGGGGGCGGTGTGGAACCTGACATGTAATCCCTGATGGAGTGCTTGGTTCTTGTTGGCATGGTCTAGGTATTACGATTCCTCTTCCCACTCATTATACTGGTAGAGGTGGGAGTTGGTCATGGCATTGACATGGACATGTTTCGGAGGAGGGGTTCATGGTTTGGGGAAATGGAAGTTGGATCGACCAACGTCAGCTACATGATCCTGGAAGAGTTCCTTGGATTGGTCAAGGGATTCATTAAGGGAAAGAATTCCCTTCTTCCACTGGATGGAGGGGTTGGTGTCTTTCAGCCAGGGGAGTCCTATGGTGATATTGTCCTTTCTGAGATTCATGACATGAAAGGAGACTTTCATGGCTACGCCTTTGATGTTGACATAGAGGGTGGTAGAGAACTGAATGATTCCCTTCTTGTTTATGGAGTTGTTAGTGTTCTGAGCAATCAGGGGTTTTTCAAGGTGGGTGACAGGGAGTTTATGTTTTTGGACGAAGTCCCAGTCGATGCAAGACACGATGGCTCCACTGTTGATTAGGGTGGAGGTTTTGATGGCTTTCAAGGTGTGCAAGGGTACAATGAGCTCGATTGTGATGGACATGGATGGAGAGGCTTATACTAATACATTTGCATACGTAGCTGAGGGGAGACTTTGCGTCAAGGAAGTTCCCCTATTTAAAAACCCTAGGTGAAGGATATGGTGGTGACTGTTTCTTCTTCGTCGTCCTCTACTTCTTCTAAGCAAAGGAGATCTTCTTCAGCAACAGTTTTGACTTTCTGAGCTGGCTTGGGGGTGGAGGAGAAGGTAGGACATTGGGTGGAGAGGTGTCTGGGCTTATGACACCTGAAGCAGAGACCTTTCTTGATACATTTCTTTCTCTTCTCCATGGTAAGCTTTCCTACATGGATGGCATCTATGTCCATGGCATTAGAGTCTTTGGTCTTGAGAGTAGAGGAGGTGACAAAGGGTTGTTGGAAGGGTTGGTGATGCCTCTTGGCAATCTCATTGGCTTTGTCAAGGGAGGTTTGGAATAGGACAGCCTTCTTGTACCAGTCCTTGATGATGATGGGAATGTTGTCCATTCCCATAATCTTCTGCATAAGATAGTTGGGGAGGGCAACAGAGAAGTATCCGATGAGGACACTGTTCATAGAGATCTGGGCCTGGGAAGCTTTGTTCTTGAACTTGGCAATGTATCAGTTCAAGGCGGGGGTGTAGATGGGCTTGTTCTTTTCCTTGGTGACATGGGTGGTGGACAGCCAGGCGATGGCATTGTTGACTAAGTCATTATGTTCAAAGGCCTTTTTGAATTTGTCAATGAAGTCATCAAAGGTTCCTAGGAAAGGGGTGGGACCAGAGAGGGTGGTGAGGTGATAGGTGGAAGCCCAAGTGGCAGCAGCTCCCTTGGTCATATGGGAGAGGGCAAAGGTGACCTTCTTGGCATGAGAGTTGTAGACCTCCTCATTGACTAGGAGGTAGATTCTGACGGTGTCCAGCCATCTAGTGGTGGACTCATAGGATCCGTCATAGGGTTCAGGGGCTCTGAGATGGAGTTCGATGGGTTTGTTCGACATGGGGGGAGTGGGCAGTGGTGGGAATGGTGGTAGGGTGATGGAAGGGAAGGAGATAACTCCAGGTTGGTTAGGCCAAGGAGGGGGATGAGGAAAGACAGGTGAAGTGGTGACAGTAGGTGGAGATGGGGGAGTGGGAGCTTGAGGCAAGGTTAGTGCTTGAGAGAGTTTGTGGGATAGACCAGGATCTTTCTGATCAGAGTGGACATGTACATTAGAGTTATACTCTTCTTCAGATGATTCTGCAGTTGACAAGGACTCAGAGGTGGGTTTAGGGGGTGTTACGGTTTGCTTTCTAACAATGTCTATTTATCTCTATGACGTCTCTTTTTCTCTTTTGACTTTAACTTATTTTCACCTTCAAAGTCACATGACTCATTTATCATCTTCACTGTTGCAGGCTATGCTGTCAGTCAATGTGATGTACTCAGAGGCTTTCACAAGTCTTGTCAGATGCTTTAACTCCTTTTAGTTATATTTGTTCTCACGTTCATCTCTGTGCTGTGCACACTTCTTTTCATTTCCACTTATGCTTCTCTTCCATTCTGCCACTGCATGCGGTTGCATCATGTTCTTCATCTCTGTTCTTCCATTCTATGGCTATGCATCAACACATGTTATTAATTACCATCTCCCCTATGCCCATATTGGTAGATCCGGTATAAACATGTACACATATGTAGAATGATATATAAGACCTTGAGACTTCACTGGATGTCCTCCAGTTTAGTTCTCTTGGAGTTTCCCCAAAGCTTCAAGACTGAGCCTGATTCCTTTACTTTGCCTCTCATCCTTTGGTTGAATTCTGTGACAACCTGGAGTACAACTAGCACTCACATTTGGGTTGTTTCAGGGGGAGGCTGGCATGGGGTAGCCCAGCTGGGGTTCAGTGAGGGTCACTGGTGAGAAATGATGGGCAACTACAGCAATGGTAGTGCTGCTAGGGTAATCTTAGTCTTTTGTTACACTTGACCTGGGTAGGGGTAAGCGTAGACTTCACTAGGCTGAGCGAAGGTTCAAAGAAGCAAGGGATCAGTGATCAGCTGATTAATATCTGAGATGAAGGGGTTGAGGGTTGAAGATTGTGTCAATGATCAGGAGGGTTGACGCAAAGTGTTTCAAAGAGCTTCTAGGACGGATGTATGTAGTTAATGTCCAACTAGAAGTAGCATGCACTCAAGAGTAGCATGAAGACTCGGTTGAGGGGTACTTGAGGAGGACTAGGCAAGGTTTGAAGGTTCAAAGGACTAACTCCACATGTGTAGAGCTAGAGTCAATGGTGAGTGAAGCAGACTAAGATTGAGGAGTCTAAGTATGGCCACAGGAATGGTTTATATACTGGCTAACCTCGGCAATGAATAAGTGAGAAAGAAAGCAAGAGAAAGACATGAAACATTGTAGAATACACCATGTGAATCTGAGAGATGTCTGAAGAAGGATTATGCAGAATAATGGGGAATGTTATAGAAACCAGCGGGGCTGGGATGGAAAGGGGAGACTGGATGGGGCTAGAACAATCTGGTAGCTGATGAATCAGACAGAGAGCCGTCATAGAAATGTCAACACATGTGATGAAGAACATAGGGGCACAAGGGAAAAGGGAAAGTCATATAGGGGAAGCGCAAACGGGTAGGAAAATGTAACACATTCAAACCTCTAAATAAGCTTTAAATTCTGTCCTTGCACAGACTGTAAGATATATTTTATGCTTGTGATTCATGTCTAGAACAACATTTAGGTCTGTCTTAAATATTGCAAATCCTGTTGTGTCACACAGCTATAATCATCTCTTGGCGCTTGTTATCACTCCACCAAAATATTGAATATCTAAGTACTCAGTGGTTGGGAAACCAGCTGAGGTGTAACAAGGTACTATGACCAAAAATACTAGCTGTAGCTTATGTAATCTACTCTCATGTTTGTAAACTCCAACGCTCCCCCTCAAACAGAAGGGGATCTACTGTAGTGAAAGGATCTAAATAATAATAGAAAAGAAAATACCTTTAAAGGTCTTCTATAAACAAATATATCATGTCCATGTAGCAGCGTGTGCAGTGAAGTCTGTCCGTGGTATAGTTGCATTGTGTTGTGTCTGAGCAGTTGCCTAATCCAGTAAGTCATGCCTCAGGTGTGGCACTGGTACTATCTCAGCTCATGCAATCACCTTCAATCGATCCTGGGGCTGTCAAACTCATGTTGCGCACCTCAGGAACACTCCCTCACCTTCTATACAGCATATACAACGTATCCAGCACATCCAGTTTGCCCAATTCGGCTTTGATGTGACTGTTTTGCTCAGTATGCCCATTTTCTTCTCTCAGGCTCGACTAACTCTTTTAGTTTGCAATTTGAGTCATCTTTGTCAGCATGGTGGGTTAATGGCCTTGATAGGACATCTGGGATGGTTGCTAAGTGGTTTGGATGGCCCAGGTATGTCGTCCATTGAGCGTTTGTACTGTTCTTGCTGACTTGCCTCATATGTAGCTAGTGTCTTCATTCTGACTTGTTTCAAGTTGTGATGTGCGCCGCTCATTGTGCCAGCCTTGCCACACCCTCTTCCATGTCTTTGGATGCCTTCCACATTGTTTCAGTGCTCTGGATTGCCCTCAATGGCTCCCATTTCACCCTCCTTGCCTCTATGGGCTTCTAGGCCATTTTCTCAACTCAATGACTTTGTATCGCCATTGTGCTGGTCCCTGTTGCCTCTAAAGCATCTCGAGTCCCTTCTGACATTGTTTGCAATGGTTTGGTGCAGCGCTTTGGCCTTGATGCCTCACATTTCACCCAACTTGCCCAATTCACCTCCTGGCCTGCTATTTTGAGCTGGTGCATTCATTTCACTGAAATGCTGGTCCCTAACACCTTCAGAAAATTTCTGGGCATTGTAGAAGTCGTCTGGTGTGGCCGCTTTGCCATCTGGCTCACTTGACTCGTCTTGAGGCCTCCCAGGTATGTTTTCATGCTTCCTTTGCTCCAGTTGTTCTGGGACTTGTGCTGACTTGTTCTCCAGCTTCTTTGACCAGTTCCTGGTGTCCTCATTGCCCTGGAATGCTCCCAAAGTGTCTGTTTTGTTGCTGGTAGGTTCAGCATCATGGCTTGCAAGGTATCTCCACTCCCCCTTGAGCTCAATGCTCAGGGGCTTGTTCTCTTGCATGGATGGTTCAGATGGGTTGTAAGGTGGTGGTGGAGGTTCTGGGGATGGTCTAGGTATATCTGTGACATCTGTCAATGTGCACTGACCATTTCCTTTAGCTTTTGGTGTTGATCGCCCTTGCACCCTTGTCAACTTCATCTCCTCTTTGATTGACGCATTTTCATGCATCCTGGCACTCTTTCCATCAACCTGCACTTCTCTGCACCTGTCTCTGACCTCCTCATGGCCTGTTGCATCAACGCTTTCATGCGTGATGTCTCTGTTTCATCTGTCGATGGTTTCACCACCTGGTTCAACCTGGTCTGGGGGCTCCATAGGCCTCTCAGGTCAACATGTTTCATTGTCATCATTGCCCATTGCCTCTACACCCTTGCTTGACACCTTCAACTCAACCATCTCGGCCCTCACCTCATCCTCTTGCTCCCTCACACCTCTTGGCTGGTCGGGCAGCTCTGTGGATGTGTCTGAATGATGCTTGTCACCATCCATCACATCTGCAGGGTTCTCTGATAGTCTTGCTGGCTCCCTGGGCTCCTCCTCTGGTCAGTTGGGGTTGTACGACACACTCGATGCACTCACAATATTCTTCATCACCTTGCCTTGATCCTGAATGACCTCAGCTTGGTCTGCTCCAGTGCTACTGGTTGTCTGCTGACCATCTCACTCCCCCTTGAGCAGCACACTGGGCTGGTTGGATGTGTTTGTGTCCATGGACACAGTTGCTGTGCTTGTCGCAGCAGTCTCGTCTGTGGATGTCTCTGCTTGACTGGTGTCTCCATTGACATGCTCATGCACTTGACACTCTTTGTTGTCTGTGGCTGTTTGAGTCCTCTCGTCAACCTCCCTACCCACAATGTCATCACCTGCTGCCTCTCGGTCCTCTCTGCACAATCTCCTGACATGTGGTGTCCATATTGCATGCGTGGTGCCCATTTTGTCATCTGGGGCTTTGTGCGACCTGCCCACTAGCTCTGCTGGCTTGGCACTCATTGTGTTTGAGTTCAGGGTGTCAGTGGCCTTGTCAGTGACCTCCTGACCTTTCATTTCGTATTCTGGGCTGCTTGCCAGGGTTGCAAGTATACTGCCAGGCCTGTGCTCCACGACTTCTTTGTCCAGATGCTGTACTGCAGCTTTTTGCTCACCAACTCTCCCATGTGATGTTTTACCCTTCTCAACTTCCATTTGGAGTTGTTTGGCCAGTCCCATCTGCCAGTTCCTAAGGCATTTTCATTTGTAGGGTGTTCCAGGTCTTCAGTTGGATTTGATTATGGCCAGTACAGTAGCATAGTCAGTTTCTGGTGTAGTGTGCTGGACTTCCCACACTGTGCTGACTGTTTTCTCATGATAATCCAACCAGTCATAACTGTTAAGACTTGAAACTTGAATTTTCATCCCATCTTTGAGTTTGACTTCATAAGGCATGATTTCCAAGTCTTGGTGAGTCTGGTTTCTTGTGTCACTGAGTGACAGGGCTCATAACCTATTGAATATCTAAGTACTCAGTGGTTGGGAAATCAGCTGAGGTGTAACAAGGTACTACGACCGAAAATACTAGCTGTAGCTTATGTAATCTACTCTCACATTTGTAAACTCCAACACAAAATCATCGTAATTGTGGTGGTGACATGAGAGTTGTCAATGGGGAAAATCATGGTTCAAGCTGTTCAGGTTGGAATGGGAAGCAGTGACTAATCAAGCTACCCAACAGTCTGACTGCTGGCAGTGGTCACTGTTGAAAAACTATGTTTTGGAAGAGTCAAAGATTTAATTATTTTGAATTCCATAGGTTCTGAAATTTGAATCATCCATATTTGGAGGATGTCCCTGAAATGGCTGGTTTGGGTCCTAGTTTGTCTGGGTGGGTTTGGATGCCAGTATGTATGGGTGGGTTGTGCCATGCATGGCAGACATTTGTTGGTGCTTGAATCTCAGAAATACCTGTGGTGAGCAAAGTTTGGGTGGTCCTCCTGCCGTGTGTGGCTGACAATGCAGAGATTGAACCTTCCTGTACATCAGAGCCTGAACTCATATTTCTTTCGTTCCCCTCCTGCCACTGCCTGCCCTCTTTCCCACCATTCAATGGTTTGCCCTCCCCTGCTGTCTCTATCGCTGTTACTGTCATCTCACTTATTCTCCTCCCCATTGTGCCTCTTCCACCCAGGCTATACTGGAGTTCTGTTGCATAGAAACACAGTAGTTACATGCAACTCCAATTGCAATTTCACCTGTCATATCATTCTCTGAGTCTCTCATTACAAGTGTTGCATCATCCAGTGTTGGGACATGCACATGACATTGCAACACCTCATATAATTTGATGCAACAGCTTTGTGCCCCACCATTTTTAATGCAATGCTCACCCCCTCCCCCTTCATGCCCTGCCATTTTTATTGCAATGCTTACCCCTTCACCCATTGTGCCCCACCGTTTTTATTGCAATGCTTACCCCTCCACCCTTTGTGCCCTGCCATTTTTATAACAATGTTTACCCCTCCTGCCTTCATGCCCTGCTGCTTTTATTACAACACACCACCAACTTGCCCTCATGCCTCCCCTCCATTTCTATTGCAATGCTTACTCCTCCCACCTTCATGCCCTGCTGTTTCATTGCAACACACTGTCAACCTGCCCTCATGCTTCCTCATACCTCTCCACCATTTTTTTGCAATGCCTCATATATTCGATGCAACAGCCTGTGGCCAGGAGCTGGGAATCCTTGCTGACAATCTATTGCAATCCATTCAGTGTGCCTCTCTCTCCCTCCACCCTTCTATTGCAAACTCACAGTATGCACCCTTTTTATTGCAATGCCTACCCCTTCTGCCTTCATGCCCTGCCATTTTTATTGCAATACATGGTGACCCCACCCTCATGCTTCCTCATGCTCCTACCATTTTTATTGCAACACTTACCCCTCCCACTTTGTGCCCTGCTGTTTATTGCAACATGCTGTCAACCTGCTCTCGTGCTTCCTTGTGCCTCCCACTGTTTTATTGCAATGCTTACCCTTCCCCCCTTCATGCCCCATCATTTCTATTGCAACACTTACCCCTCCTGCCTTTATGCCCTGTTGTTTTTATAATGCTCACCCCCCCCTTCATGCCCCGCCGTTTAATTATCACACACTGTTAACCTGCTCTCATGCTTCCTTATGCCCCCCCACTGTTTCTATTGCAACGCATACCCCTTCTGCCTTTGTGCTGCCACTATTTAATACAACACACTGTCAACCCACCATTGTGCTTCCTCATCCTCCCACCATTTTTATTGCAACATTTACCCCTCCTGCCTTCAGCCTCCCATTTCATCAGCCTGTTAATCCACCCTTGTGCTTCCTTGTGCTCCACCATTTTCATTACAATGCTTACCCCTCCTGTATTGGAATGACATGGTCCCAATGGCAGAGAACAGTGAAGGAAGGAGGGTGTGAGAGTAAGAGACACACCAGGTGTGGGAGCATAGGTTCAATGAGGGAATGGCTTGAAGATAAGAGGCTAGTGTTGGTGAAGTAGTGAACTTTGTAGACACAGCCAATGAAGAGCTTCTAACTCTGATTGGAGAGGGAAAGAGGAAGAGGTGAGCTTAAGATTATAGAGTGAGCAAGGCTCTCTACTTATACATGTAAGTAAATAAGGTTAGAACTGAGTCTAAAGATATAAAGGGAATGCCCTTAGCCCATGGGCTCCCATTGGTAGATGAAGTATTGTATGATCTACCATAAAAGGTGTCAACTCTGTACTCTGACAGGTGATGTGAGAAACTCTAGTGTCCAGGGTCAAGGGTATTGCCATGGCAGGACAGTAGCAATGATAATGTCAGTAGACAGTCATCTAGACCTGGGTTGAGGCTATGAAGTTGTAGATGACATCATAGGTCTAGGCATATGATGTAAGTAAGTCTAGCCTGTGTCACATGAGTTAAGGGTCACATGCAACCAAAGAATATGAGTAGTGTAATAAAAGGATAATATGGTGAAGATGAAATAAAGAAATAAAGAAATAAACCATATTTCCAACATCCTGCCTTCATCTTCCACCATTTTATTGCAACCCTTATCCCTCCTGACATTGCAATATGTAAGAACCACATGGATGCTATTTACTGATGATGGGGGCTGATGATGATGCCACATTGAGCATATGCAAGATGCATACTCAATAATGTTATAGTAGCCTAGGACCTTCCCTTTTTATAGTGTGTCACTCACACGTCCACTCATGTCATAGCCACCAAGTCTGTCTCCCTTCATCCTTCATCCTCACACTCCATATATCCCATGTCTCTAGTTACCAAATAGTAGCCACTTGTTTCACATCGACCAACAGAGGCAAGCCTTACCACATGGCTGACTATATCATATTTCATACAATGATAGAAGAATGTGATTACATTAACTACATTGACTACATAGAAGTACCACCCCCAACGAGACAGCCACAGACATGTAGTCAACATTGACCTCTTGATGTTATGGCACAGATTTTTTCTTTCTACAGGATGGTCAGCACAAAATAAAGGAAAGATGGTGAGTAACCTACTTGGCTGCACCTTGCCTGTTTCCAGCATCTCTGCTTCCTGCCTGTTCTTTGTTCCCCTTCACATTTGCACTCTTGCTCAGGGTTGGTGGCACCCAGTTCTTCTTTCCAAGGTTGCCAATGGCATTATCTCTCTGCACATGCTGAGAAGGAATGTGCTTCCTCTTCAAGTAGCCAGAGTTTTCACTGGTCTCATTGGGCTCAGTACCCAAGCTTAAAGCCTGCTGAGGTATGTTGACAACACCAGGTTCTGTGTGTGACTTATGAGGAGCCAGTGGAACTTGTACAGTTGCCAACAGACCCAATACCTAAGCTGATGGCACAGGGGGTGTCCATGATTGTGGAGCTGGAGCACCAGTGAGTGATGCAGTGTTGGGAGGGCTTGGAAGTTGTTGGGCACTGGAAAGACTGCTGGTATGCTGATTTAGTGCAGAATTGTATGGAAAGCCAGACAATTGTGTGTTCTCAATGCTTCAACTTCGACCAGGTTGCTACTTCATTTGGTAAAAGGTCACCAGTGGACCTTGGATACTCCATGCCAGAGACTGTAGATAAAATTTCAACTAAGTATGGTATATGTATTACTTAGTTTGTTATTTGGATCAATGGTACAACAACTTTGTGCATTCATAGTCTGATTATGAGTGAATGTGACATTGTACAAAAAATATTCATAAGCTCTTGTCAATCTCCTCTGCATCCTCCTCCTCATCCCCATCATCAGAAAAGGCATTGATAACAAGAGACAGTCCAGCATCAATTTCATTGTGGTTGATGTCAGCCTTGTCATCAGCATCCAACATGTCCAATTCACATAGATGTTCTTTTTCTAATGAGATATATCAATATATTATGTATGAAAACCATCCATGCTGAAGACTTATGAAGACCTGTCCC
>JBBPQN010000267.1:0-19610 GCA_038092575.1 Boletus subluridellus | reverse complement strand
CTGCTCGAGCAAGCGGAAAGCCTGAGATACGAGAGGTAGGCGCTCGATTCCATCGGGTGCGCTGTGCTCATGAGCATCACACCCAAGGCAGGAGGTGGAAACGCGAAAATCCCTCATACTACTGTTTCTCGACCGTTTCGTGCTCAGCGACGACGAAGTTGAAGCTATTACTTCTCGCGAGATTTCACTTGATGCACGGTTCTTTTCGGCTATGAACAAGACCGAGCGAATTCGAGGCGATTGTAGAGTGCTGATGTCTGGAGAGGACGGTCCGACCAAGGCAGGGTAAGCCGTCTTTCATCGTCATGTCTCTTGTGATCTCAGAGGGTCTACTTGACACAGCATGGATATAATGGCAACGACATCTTCGTATCTCGAGCAAGGCTACGACAAGATCTACCGTTGGTTGACGTTCGAGTTCCGCCGGATAGGAAGGGAAAGCCAACTCGAAATTAGTTCAGTGATGTGTGAAGCTATCCGTCGGCTTTCACAGCGGCCCGAACTATTGTCGTAGGTATCGTGCATCGTTTTCTCTGTCCACACATATCAATTGGATCATTCAGCGATGCCCTCGCCTTTCTCTCAGAGGCGAGGCAAAGTACACTCCTCGCACTCTTCCTCGACGCTCTCACCCGTGGTGGTCCGTCTGGATTGCCGCGACCAATTGAACTACATGCGCATGATCCCATTCGATACGTTGGTGACATGCTCGCATGGGTCCATCAGGCAATAGCTGCAGAATGCGAGTTCCTCGAGAGTCTTTTCGGTGTGGACGGTCAGGCGCGCATGGTAGGAGCTGTACGGACGTTTAATGGAAGTGAAGAAGAAGAGTGGGTGAAGGAGTTGTTGAATTCTTCCGTGGGTACGCTTTGCGTGCCGCTCAAGGTGAGGGAAGCGTTTAACGCGTGCAATCGATCTTGTCATCGCCGCGAGTGAGGCTGACAGACTCAAATGCAGGTTCGAGTTCTGCAAACTGTACGAGCGCAAGAGAGCTGCATTCTATCGTACAAGGTTGCCAATCTTCTGCAGTACTACATGCTCACTATGCAACGGACGATCGGGGACCAGTCTTTACTTTCCCAGACGCTCCAGGAGTAAGCATTTCTCTGTCATCTGAAGAGTCAATCACAATGCATGACCATACTCTAGGATAACAGGAGTCAGTTACAAAGTCTTCTTCGACTCGATAGAGGCTCAAGGACGTGCCTTGCATCGTATACCCCTGGTCCGTCACCTATTGTGTTTTACCTCGCCCCCCTTGGCTCACACGCACATCAACACATCCCACAGGACCTCGATGACCCATCTCTTTCCCCTCCGCATTCAGTCATCGACCACGCCCAGCTCCTACGTGAAATCATGCAGGTCTATGACTCTTCCCTTCTCAGCGAGGGCTCCTCTGATGCCTCCGAGGCAAGCACGGGATTCCGACGCATCCTGGATGTCATGGTCGATCCTGCTGTCACCATGTGTGCTGCCGCTGCCGAGGAAAAGGCAAGGTTGTGTCCGAGATGGGACCGTGCGGTATTCGTATTGAATTGTCTGGGCTATTTGGAGGTGCGTGTGTTGGTTGGCTCGGGTTTCTTGCGTGTCTCACGTTGTACTCGCGTGGATGATAAGAACGTGCTGGAGTCGTTTTCGTTCACGGAAGATAAGCGGAAAGAGGTGAGGGACAATATCGAGGAGAGGGTGCGATTGCTTGAAGACGAGCATGTAAGTTTTTTTCTCCTAATACGTACGAATGAAGAGTGTGTGTGCTACCATCGGAAAACACAGTACGAAAATATCCTCAAGGATGCCTCTCTCAGCGACGCCATACGCACTCTGGAGACGAAAGATCCCGCGGTAAGTTCCCCCTCGCTATGTCTGCCTCCCTCAGCGCGATGACGTTCACCTTTTCTCACCCTCGAATCCTTTTTGCGACGTGCAAAAATACAACAGACGCCACTCTCCCGTCTTCCTACGACCGAACCCGAAGCGCTCGCCAAAGCCCTCGGGAAACTCTCCCTCTGGCTATCTACGCCAGACGTGATCTCGTCGCCCCGTCTATTTCCGCTTTCGTCGTCGCTGCTTGCTGGGCACGTCCATCGCGGTGCACTGCGGCGACTCGTCCGCGCGTACGGTGCGCTATGCAACGAGGTACGGGCGGAGAGCGCACGAGGCAGGTATGTTGCGGGGAGTGTGGTTCTGGGGAGGGAGCGGCCGTTTGGACAGGTGGCGTTGTTGAGGCAGATATTTGGGCTCGAGGAGGACGAGTCTTGAGATCTGAGACCTTGTTTTCACGCCCGATCAACACGCATGTGTGTACCAGGTCGTGAAAAAGTGCGATAGAGTCACCTGCTTCTTATACTTGCTTACATACGTCAAGCAGCCGAACATCATATACTCAATCGCCTTCCTCGTTGATGGGAAGCATATCGTGAGTGGTGCTAATGATGGAAAGATTCGACGTTGGCGAATGGAAGATGGCAGGGAGGTCGGGACGCCAATGGATGTGGGGAGTGAGGTTTTGGATGACACTGCCTGCGTCTGGTCGCTCTCGACTGGCAAGCGACTGCTCTACCAAACGCGACTCCGTTCAGATCTATGACAGTCAGGATGGCCGCCTCCTCGTCGACGTCCCAATCCAAGTCCACTCGCTCGCCGACCAAATCCTTGCTTGGACCAGCGATAGCAAACAAATCTTTGTGTTATGCAGCGACGGAAACATCAGCTGTCTCGATGTGTCCACCGGGACGACGCTCTCTCAATGGCCCATTCACAGCGACGAACTACCCACGTGCATCGCCCTGGCAAGCAACGACGCATTCATCGCAGCTTCCACAAACTTAACAAATCCTGCCATCCATCCCCGGCTCGAACCGGTCAATATCTCGCTGAGCATGTTGGACGGAGGGAGCCTATAATACGCATAGAGTTGAGTGAGTGCCCCAGCAACAACTTCCTTTACATCTTCATATGCACGAACGTGCACTTTCGCTTGCTCTCTTGGCTGGTTCAGCTTTGGCTCAGTCAACGCAGTTCATCTTGCCTACCCCTGGAAGTACTCTCACCGCCGGCAGCAACATCACCGTGCAAGTCATTATGGGGCTACGTACGCGTATCGTCGTGATGCATCTCTTGCTCACCCGTGTGCCCAGGGCCACCCCGAAAACATTGACGTCGTTGCTATAGTCATCGATCTCGCACCTACGGCCGCACGTGCTACCCTGCTAGCTCCTTCATAAGCTTCATCCTTTACCAGGGACCCTACACCCCTCTATCTTGGGACGATTATACAAACTATGCTGTCACGGTTCCGCAGAGTCTCCCCGCCGGGAACGCGTCATCAACTTTTTCATGGTTGGGGTGAGTGTTTCGCGATGTACGTGCGAGGACGCGAGTTAATTATAATTTGGATCTAGGCGCCTTATGAGCCCACTGTAGACTATATGGACGAGAACGTCACTGTCGTTGCTTGAGGATACAGCTAGCTGATCATATTATGGACCTGGGAAAAGGATGACTCGGACTTTGTGCTGAACCAAGTTCCTCTGCGGTATAATGGTAATGTACCACTATCTGCTATAGTCTAAGCAAGCAACGGACGACTCTCCCTGATGCTTTTCTCCGAGTAGGTCCATTACAGCTCGGGCTTCGAACTACCCAACCCATACAATGTTTCGCACTGACGCAGTCAGCACAACCTCTGTTTCGTCTCCTACCTCGCTGTGCTCACTTGTAACTAGCTTCGTGCCTCACGGATAGCATATTTGGCCTCTGCAGGCGTGGTCGGGACCCTTGTTGCTGTAGCCAGTCACAGCGAAGACCAGAGCATGCCAACAGATATGGTACCAGACGCACCAGCTGAGAGCGCCAACTTGGAAGCCAACCGCGTCCCGGTCGTGGTCGAACCTGAACCACCCAAGATGGTCTTTGCAGACCTTCCGTCCAAGGTGCCGACCGTTGACCTACCCTTTCCCTCGCTGGTGTCTAGGGACTCTAAATTTCTTTTCTTTTCTGACAGCTCCCGATATACCTGAGCCCTACGCCGACATTGGTCCTCCTCGACACGTCTTCAATGATCAGGCCGACGCGAAGCGTATGGGTATTACTCGGTGCGCGAACACAGGTACAGGATATGATAGACCGATGGATTCGCGTCTAAGAAGCGGTCGAATGTAGGTCCCTTGTCTTCGTTCTACTCTTCTGCTTCTGCCCTTGGATCCCTTGCCAACCTGACCTGACATGCCCCGCCTACCTTTTCTAGCATGTTCGAAATCCTTCCGGGATCCCGCGGAGCCTCTCAATCCCGGCCTGCTCTACACGGGTGTTTTCATGTTGACAGCGTCTCGTTGTTCGTTCTCGCTAAATCCCTGTACGGTTCCTCCCCCCCCGCCCTTTTCCTTTATCGGCGCCTTTGTATATTTCCTCTTGTGCACAGCGGGTCGCATGGGAGGTCGAGTTGAAGAACTCGAGGGCAGATATGCAGTACGCGTTGACGAGGCTAGGCGAACGGGGGTCGCACATACGAGCATGGGGTTGGGTATGCTCGGAGACAAAGGAAGGATTGCGCAAGGGTGGGAGGTGGGTGGTGGTGGGTATCGAGAGCAGTACGGGCTTGAGGTTGAGTAGGGCGTTGGGATGGACGAGTGCTAGGGACGATGAAACAAGAAGCCGGGGTCGGACGAGAACAAGACTGCATAGATTATAGGGACTAGGTGCGTTTCCGCATATATTCGGTGTGCGCTGAGTATCCTTGCGTGTGGCGAATAACGCGCACGTTCTTGTCCACGGTGACCGAGAACCACGTCGGATACGCCTTAGGTGACTGCGTGGGTTCGCCTCCGTTCAACATGCCCAGCGAGACATTGACCGGCTCGAGCCGGAGATGTATGGTAGGTCCAGTGATCCTCCGAGTCGCTATATGACAAAATGATCCACCACTTCGGTGGAAGCGCTAGTAATGCAGAGGCATTTGGCTGATCTTGAGGTCGTAGGTTGTAGTATCCCTAGACAGACCCAATAATAGCAGTTCACGCGGTGTTAGAAGGGCGTGAAGCTGTGCATCGACATCCCACGGTACTCATCGTCACCCCCCAAGTTTATCGGTTGTGCTTCACTCACCTCTCAGCTTTCTTACTCACTCCCGCAATGAAGGCCTTCAAGAAACTAATCAAACACCCCCGATCCCGCATCGCCAGGGGAGATTCTGAATCATCTCCAGCGCCTGCCCAACCTTCCGATGTATTCAACATACTACCCCGCGCAATCCCCAGCGACTTGGTGATTCTCCCGGTGACTCAAGCCACAAACACCGGCGCTCTCACTCCCGAGACACAACCAATGGATTCAGGTACACCTGCAGAACAAGTCATAGAACCCGCTTCTCTCGAGCCGCACCCCGACAGCTCAAGAATACCCGAAGCCCAGACAAAAGCTTCAGATGTTGCCAACGTCATGCAGCATGTCGACCCGCAACTCATGAAGAAATTTGGACGATTTAGAATTCTCATTATTGGCAGGGCGAATGCAGGCAAGACGACCATCCTTCAGAAATCTGCAACTCCATGGAAGATCCGGAGATCTACAGTGGTCAAGGGGAAAATGTATGGTTTACGTGGCTGGGATATACTGGGTGCTAATACAGTCGACGTGCGATCAGGTCGATTTCGTGATCAAGGGGTCCAGGGAGGTGATTGTCACAGTTACCATGAATGCTATCTAGGGCCTTGCCGACTCATCTCACTTTCCACAGCGAGGACTCCATGACATCGATTATGAGATGGTCTTCAAAAGCAACGAGAAATTTGTTTTCCATGACTCCTGGTTTCGAGGCTGGCCGCGAGGATGAGTTTGAGAAGATGAAGAACTTCATCACAGAGCGTGCAAATACAACCTTCCTTAGGGAGCATATCCATGCCATATGGTGAGTGGGTATATTGTATTGGATTCTGACCACTACATTGGTATGGGCAGGTACTGCATCCCAATGGATCAATTTCATCATGCTATCAGTGTTGCAGAGGAAAGATTCTTTGGTGAATGTGACACTAGAAATGGTGATGAGTTTTTGTTGATGATGCTTTCTGAGCTCATTGGTTTGGGTATTAGTGCCAGTTGTGGTACTATTCACTAAGTGTGATGCTCTCATGATAGAAGCATTGCAGCCTCAAGATCTACTGCTGCCTCCAGAGAACCAACTGATGAAGCAGAGGAAGTGTGTTCAAGAGAATTTTAGCAAGAGAAATATATGGGGGGATTTGTGCAAGATGGCATTTCCTCCATGGGCATCTGTGCAACTGGAAAGTTTGTATAAATATGCTCTCATTTATATTCTATTCTATTGATTATATTCCAAGACATGGATAAATCTGACACAGGATGTAACATTTTATTGGAACAGACTGCAGCTGCATTGCATGATAAATCATTGCAGATGTTGTTGATTATAGCACAGGAAAGGAATATCTTGCTATGCATTGAGTATGCAGTCAAATAGTAAGTGAAACACTTTTTGAAGGATTATATTTTAATGTTATGAAGTGCCTTGGTACCTTATGTTGAGTCCAGGACCATTAAAGAAAGGGATCATGATCTAGTTGGAGCATTGGCAAGTTGGTTTCCACACATACAGGTAAGGTCTTGACAATAATTCATTATGATATATGTATAATGATTTTGTGCTTGAATGATATTGATGAATTTTTACTAGGTAATTGGCAAGATATTGAGTTGAAAAGAAAATAACTGATTGATGTTTTTGTTTTCATTCACTCCATGGAGAATGTATGTGACATAGCACACTGCAATGACAACAAACTCACATGATTTGTTATATTAATAGTATGTAAGTCATGACAAACAAATGATATTACTGAACTCATTGTCACCTATGCAACTACTCTTGCATTAACAGCAAGTGAGTAATCTGATGGATACATATATGAATAAGAGTATTACTAATGAATGAATTTATGATTATGATTATTTTTAATTCAAAGTGGGTAAGTCATATAGGGATACATACAAATCAGCATGATAAATAATGGATTCATTTCATGTCAACTTTTATTCTTTTACTTTTAGACAGTAAGTCATATGTTATGTGTTCATCAGCAAGACACTCTTTTTCCCACAGTAAGGTGTACAGACCTGTGCAGGGGGGGATTTTACTATGGGAAAAAGAGTGTCTTGCTGAATTGAGAAGGAGTGTGGCTCATAGACTGACATTTCCTTTCATATAACATGATAGGGGGTAAGCAGTTTGATATATGTATGTCTGGGAGATAAGACTGAGTATCTCAATGCATGTGATGATTGTTGGATATAAAGCAAGTAAGTGGCATGTGGATATAAACCAATATTCTATTATTAACTCCTTGATCATCTTTATAACTGTTATTCCAAATTATAGTTTGTAGGTGATCAAGAATGCATTTTGAAGTGGTGCATTAATCATTGGCCTGTGATCTGTGCATCTCAATAATAGCTTGTAAGTGGTCTAATGTGGATTTGGAATGGAGGTGCAGCCAATCAGCATGCCTCCTGCTGCTCTCCAATTGATAGGCAGTAAGTTGTCTGATGTGGATTTGAAATGAGAATACTGCTGATCAGCATGCCTCCTGCTGCTCTCCCATTGATAGCAAGTAAGTAGTCTGATGTGATTTTGAAATGAGAATGTTGCTGATTAGCATGCCTCCCATTACTTTTCCATTGATAGGGAGTAAGTGGTCTGATGTGGATTTAAAATGTGAATATTGCTGATTGGCATGCCTCTTGCTATTGTTCCACCGATAGGCGGTAAGTGGTCTGATATGGATTTGAAATGTGAATGCTGCTGATCAGCATGCCTTCCGTGGCTCTTTCATTAATAGCAAGTAAGTGGTCTGGTGTGGATTTAAAATGTAAATGCTGCTGATCAGCATGTCTTTTGCTGCTCTCTCATTGATAGGCAGTAAGTGATCTAATATTGATTTTGAATGCAAATACTGCTGATCAGCATGTTTTCTGTTGCTCTCACATTGATAGCCAGTAGGTCTGTTGTAGATTTGAAATATGAATGCTGCTGATTAGCATACCTTTTGCTACTCTCTCATGAATAGGCAGTAAGTTATTTGATGTGGATATGAAATGAGAATGTTGCTGATCAGTATGCCTCCTGCTGCTTATCCACTGATAGTTTGTAGGTGGTCTGATGTGGATTTGAAATGAGAATGCTACTGATCAGTGTGCCTCCTGCTGTTTATCCATTAATACATAGTTTGTAAGTGGTTTGATGTGGATTTGAAATGAGAATGCTGCTCCACTGCTACATCCTCATTTATAGCAAGTAAGTGGTCTGACATGTAATTGAAATGAGAATGCTGCTAATCAGCATGCTTCTTGCTACTCTTCCATTAATAGGGAGTAAGCGTCTAATGTGGGTTCAAAATAAAAATGATACTGATCAACATGCCTCCTGCTGCTCTCCCATTGATAGAAAGTAAGTTGTTTGATGTGGATATGAAATGAGAATGTTGCTGATCAGCATGTCTTCTATTGTTCTTCCATTGATAGGGAGTAAGTGGTCTATTGGGAATATGAAATGTATATGCTGTTGATCAGCATACCTCTTGCTGCTCACTCATTGATAGTTTGTAAGTGGTCTGATGTGGATTTGAAATGAGGGAGTGCTGATCAGCATACCTCCTGCTGCTCTTTCATTGATAGGAAGTAAGTGGTTTGATATGGATTTGAAATGAGAATACTGCTGATTAGCATGCCTCCTGCTGCTTTCCCATTGATAGCAAGTAAGTAGTCTGATGTGAATTTGAAATGAGAATGGTACTGATCAGCATGTCTCCTGCTTCTCTTCCATTTGATAGCAAGTAAGTGGTCTGATATGGATTTGACATGAGAATGCTGCTGATCAGCATCTCCCACTACTCCCCCATTAGTAGTTTGTAAGTGATCTGATGTGGATCTGAAATGAGAATATTGCTAATTAGCATGCTTCCTGTTACTCTTCCATTCATAGGGGGTAAGTGGTCTGATGTGGATTTGAAATGAAAATACTGCTAATCAGCATGCTTTCTGGTGTTCCATTGATAGCTAGTAAGTGGTCTGATGTGAATTTGAAATAAGAATACTGCTGATTAGCATGTCTCCTGCTGCTCTCTTATTAATAGATAGTAAGTGGTCTGATGTAGATTTGAAATGGAAATGCTGCTGATCAGTATGCCTTGCTGCTCTCCTACTGATAGGAAGTAAGTGGTCTGATGTGGGTTTGACATGAGAATACTGCTGATTAGTATGCCTCTTGTTACTCTTCCATTGATAGCTTGTATGTGGTCTGGTGTGGATTTGAAAAATGAGTATAATTCTAATTAACATGCCTTCTGCTGCTCTTCCACTAACAGGGAGTAAGTGGTCTGATGGATTTGAAATGAGAACACTCCTGATCAGCACACCTCCTGCTGCTCTTCCATTGATAGCAAGTGAGTGGTCTCATGTGGATTTGAAATAAAAATACTAATTCTTATTTATCATTTCTATTGCCATGATTCCTCCAATAATAGTTTGTAAGTGCTTTTGTATGCAATGCTAATCAATTTATGTTTATTTTCTTTGTTACTTTTCCCTCAATAGGAAGTAAGTAGTTTGAATTCAAATCTCATCAAGAGTGTAATGTATTGGTTGGCATTAATCCTTCTTCTTTTCACAAAGAGTAAATAATTTGATATGCATTCATAATGTGGACATTACTAATACATACATGTATGCCTACTTCCAACTCATTCTTTAAAACAGAATGTAAGTAATCTGATGTAGTATGCAAATCTGCCTCATGCTCATCAAGCTTTTTATTTCATTGATATGATTCTATTATTTCTTATATTCTAATGTGCTTAGCTGGTAAGTACTATATTGCTGTTTTTATGAAATTTGTAATTGTCTATTTATATTCCTATAGGATGTAAGTTTAGTTTGTCATGCAATATTTTTTGTGTTATTTACATTTATGTCATATTGGCATTTAGAAGGTAAGATATTCATCCAATAATATTAATATTCCTATTCATAATCCAAATAGACTGTTAGTTTTTATCCTCAACATCTGTATATTCCAGCTAATGTTGTTCAGATTGTCACCTGGTCTCAATCTCAACCTGTAAACTTTTTTGTATTTTTATTATGCTATGTATTTACCAAAATAATCCCATATCTTTTAGGTTTCTCTTTTTAAAAAGGAGGCAGTATCCATGGCATGTGCATTCATTGACATATGTTTGTTATACCAATGCTTTATATGTTTCAGACTGAGAAGACAGCTAATTCATGGGAAAGGGTCCTTCAAGATGGCATTGGTAAATCAATTAATTTTGGATTTTGATAACTTTCATATCTGTGTTAATAGATCTTATATTGCTTCTTCAATATTCCTTCACTCTTGTCCAAAACAATTCTAAAGACCCCTTCTCCCTGGCAGTACAAAAGTATAAAGCATTTGGAATATCTGCTCAGGTGTCTAAGAAAGTTGATGAGCTTCTTGTCAAATATTCTACTGCAAATAGCACAGAGGAAAAGGTAAAACTTGTCATGGATGTGATCTTGCACCCTGTGTGTAAGTAATGAAGCGACATGGTTTCTACATACTATACTCACTGATCTCATGGTATAGGCTAGATGTCATGGCTTGGAGAATTTGCAGTTCTTTTTTTCCCTTGAATGTAAGGCAGATCATGATGAACCTTGAATTGGATGTCGAATGATGAGATGATCTGCAGGCCAGAAATGCAGGTTATGTAAATCAATATCAAGAATATTGTTGTTGGAAAGGATACAACTTGAACCTTGATTTGCTGTTACAATGTATAAATCATGGCCCTAATTCTGTTCCACATTTGAGATATAATGTAAATAGTCATGGGCTTTTGTCACTTGACATTGACACTGGATATTGTGAGTTTCCATGTCAACAATGTCATAGGCACTAGAACTACAGTGGTGTCTTTTCAAAATAACAAACACTCAGCTGTTCATCAGAAAAATTCAAGTGAACATGGTATATCAAAAGTTTACAAAGATATGCTCAATTGAACAACAAGCAGTGTTGTTCACTTAGTTCACTGGAACCAAGACTGCTGCTCTGCATATGTAAACAGCATGCTGATAAGCACAGTGTGAACATGCCTGCATGCTACAATTTTTGAAGTCCAAAAAATATATGATTGCATGAGGAATGAGCCAGCCCACCTTGGTGATTTGTCAAGGCACTTCCAGTTTCCAAATGAAGAGAGCTGGGAACAAGATGATCCCTCAGCAGGGGCATGTAGAACTAAAATGCATACAACCAATTAACACCTTGATGACCTTGAAAGAAAATGAAGATAAAGCATGCTTTTCTATTGTTGCAATTTAGGCTGGACTGTACTACACTTACTTAGTTATTAGATATGCTCATTGTTCACCATGCATACTATGATAATAGTGCATGTTACCTCACAATGAATAGCATTCCCAAGGAGAGCTGCTGCACCTGATACCTCTCCTAGCCAAAATGCACTCTTGTAATGCATAAATCTCATAGTGCATCAACTATTGTTGCTCCCGACATTATGCACTGGCATTATGAACATAAAGATTGTATGGACACGGTCTACTAGTATTAGCATGCGACACTGGCATCTACGACGTACATGTATGTACAGCAATTGTTCTCCTACCGCCACTTCATTTCATCCCCAACAAAATCCGACATGACTAACCCAAAATTACCACGCGATCCAAGCAATGAAAGACTAGTCGTGTTTTCGAGTCAGCAAACAAAGCAGCGACGAGGCAAACGCGACGGCCTCACCTTGGGATACGTCCTCACGATCAACTTGCGCATCTCGTCCATAATCAAGATACAAATCGCGAAAGACATGGGAAGGAGCCAGAACATGTAGGGGATCGGTCTCATGTTGAAGACTTGTTGAAGCCCAGGTCCGTAAAGGTTGATGACCGCAATCACGGCAGTGGCGACCATACTACACGGCACGACCAGGTTACGGCGGGGACCCCAGAGGGGATTCGAGTTTACTATCGAGACGCGACGGTTACGGATGGAATGCAAGGTACCATACTGGCAAAAGACGACCGTGACGTAGCTGAAGGGCAGCGCACCGTCAGTGAACGAAAGTAGAAGGGGTCCCCAATGACGTACTAGACAGAGGTGCCCACACTGACGAACTCTGCGAGTTGGTCGCTGGTATAGTTGTGCCAGCCAGCTCCCCATTTGTTAAAGACCAAAATGACATCGTAGAACCCGAGGCCTTGCATCTGCATGTAGTAGAACCACATGCCCATTGCACAGGGCCACAACATGAGCCCGCTGAACTGAACAATTGGTCAGCCATGTGCTCAGTTCACTGATCTTGATCATTCACCAAGTAAACTTGCACGAACAGACGCCAATCTGTCATACGATCAGTGCGCGCATTACGTGGCTTTCGGGTCATAAGCTCTGGTCATACAATCAGAAATATTCAAGGTCCATATGTTGTACTGACCAGCTTCCGCCTTCTCGTACATGAGGGATATTGACATTGCGACGTCGTTCGTGATACAAAAGCAGACCTGCTGGTACGTAGTCATGGGTAGCTGCATACCAAAAAGGACATTTGCGATGACAGCCATGAATTCCGTGTAACTCCCAGCCTGAGATTTACGTCAGCCCTCGTCGATGTGCATGCAGAAACTTACTGACCGGCATGAGATATAGAGTGACCTTTTTGAGGTTGTCGAACACGAGACGGCCCATCTCAATGGCGACTGGTATTGATGCAAAGTCGTTCTTGAGCAGGATGAGCGAAGCTTGAAGCCAATTTCAGCAACGTGACAGTGACAAGCGGATCGACATACCAGCTTCCTTCGCGACATCACTTCCACTCCCCATTGCCACACCAATATCAGCGGCTTTCAATGCAGGAGCATCGTTGACACCGTCACCCGTGACTGCAACTGTGTTGTCCCCACGGTACTTGATCTCCTCAACGATCTTCATTTTTTGGTCGGGGGTGGTACGCGCAAATACAATCTCGGTGTATGTTCCAACGACAACATCCCAGTCGGGTGGGGTGAAGGTGGAAACATCTTGGCCGGTTAGAACGAGCGACCTGATCGGGTCATCCTCTGACGGCTTGACATCGTAGCGTGACTTGGCAGGAGCCTGTTCAGATCCGGCCGCTCTAACGTTTTCGATCGTGTCAATTCGCTCTTGCGAGACAATCCCGACCTGGCGAGAAAAGTCACATTGTGAGTAGATCTGAGTAGATCGAGTACAAAGGGCAATTTACCTGACGCGCGATGGCCTCCGCAGTGAGTTTGAAATCGCCAGTCACCATGAAGACGCGAACGCCAGCTCGTCTGATCGTCTCAATCGCAGCCGGCACGTCTTCACGAGGAGGATCACGAAGGGCGACAAGGCCGACGAGCGTTAAATCTTGCATCTCGGAATACATTAATTCTTCCATTGTGTTTGCGGGCAATCCGAGCTTGATTCCGCCCAAAGATTTGCGGCAACTGCAAGGAAGGTATTTTAAGGAGCATTCTCCTTGATACAATGAACAACAGACTCACAGTGCAAGAACCCGCTTTCCTTCGCTCGACCATTCGTTTTGGATCGCAGACATCCTCTGCCTTTCATTCGGTCCGAATGGTATGGAGGTACCATCGCATTGTAGCACGCTGCTGCACGAATTAAACAATACGTCCGGACCACCCTTGACGAGCATCCATCCCGACTTTTCATGCTTCTCGTCGTTTGGAACTACAACAGTCAACGCCCATTTGTTGCGAGAGTTGAAAGGGATGTCGAAATACTTGGTCCAAGACTGTAGAAGCTGGGCGGCATCGATCTCCAAACTTGGGACGGAAAGTGCCTCGGAAAAGCGCAGAAGCGCAGTGTCCGTCAGGTCGCCCTTCACCCCACGTTCTTCGACTGGCTTGTTAAGCGTAGTTGCGTCAAACTTCGCGGCGTTGCACAGCCGAGCAACTTGGTGGATGAGCTTGAGACCAGCGAATACCGCAGGTTCTGGGGCTTCCGAGATCATCCCTTCAATCTCGCGAACGGAGAAATGATTGTCGAACAAGGCAATGTTCTCGAGCATCTGAATGGTCCAATAAGGACATGAATGCGAAACTACTACTCCACAACGACTCACCATCTTGCCCGCCGTGAGTGTACCTGTCTTGTCGGAGCACAGGACGGACATGCATCCCAGGGTTTCAATAGTAGCCAAATTTTTGACCAACACAGAGCGCTTTGCCATACGGCGAGCGATGACGGTCAACGAGAGCGCAACAGAGATGGGCAAACCCTAAGAAAGAGGTGTCAGACAGGAAGAAAGACAAATATTTGGAAGATGATGGACCTGAGGGACGAAAGCTGTGAGACAACCGATCGAGTTCACGATGGCCGTACTCGTCGTGTCGTAGCCAGGGTACGTCGTCCGAAGCCAAACGCCGAACAGAAGAAGCGAGAACAGGAAAAAAAACAGAGCGAAGCAAGAGATGATTTTCGTGAAGAACCAGACCTCCTTCTGAATCGTCGTTAGCTTGAACTTCTTTTCGCCGGACATGGCCACTAAGCGACCCATTACCGTGCGGTCACCGGTAGCAAACGTGACGCCAGTACAGGTACCCTGAGTGACAAACGTCGAATTCAAGGCAAGATTACGGGTCTCGAGGGCATTGTCCGCCGTTGCTGTCAAGACACCGGGGATCATCTCACTGTGCTGCTCTTAGCTCACTGACGCACAAAAAATCTTCCGAAGCTGGGCGAACTCACCTCTCACCAGTAAGCAAGGAACGGTCGAATCGAAGATCCGAGGAAGCCTGCACTATTCTCAAGTCGGCCGGAACGCGATCACCGGCCCCGAGGAGGACGACATCGCCAACGACGATTTCAGTTGCAGGAATGAGCACCTGCTTGCCATCGCGAATCACCGATGCTTCCTCGGCAATCAGAGACTTGATTGACTTCATTATCCTGCTAGCACTCCAGTCCACCAAGGCATAGAACGTGGCCGAAACGATAATGACAAGCAACTATTGCCGGAAAAAAAATGAAAAACAGCGAGAACGACACAATCGATAGCACCCACCAACAGGATCGCGACACCGAGTACGAAGATCAAGGGTGGATCGCCAAGGGGCTTATATGACAACTGTGAGGAGTAGGAATGAGCAACGGAAGATGGCTTTGGCTGCGAAATGCGTACGATTGTCAAAATGAACGCGATCCACATGAGGAAGTTGAAACCACCAAAGATATAGTTGAGCGCCTTCTTCCAGTATTGGGTTGGTGGAGGACTGATGACGTTCTTTCCATCCTTTATCTTGCGTTGCACGGCGCCATCATCCAGGCCGTGGACAGGGTGAGTGGAGTAACGGGTGTACACCTCTTCTGGGGTGATGAGATGGACGTCGATGCTCGCGATAGCATCGGCTGGATCAGCGACGGCCTTAGGCTTGATGGGTGGCTGCTTTTCCTCGACACGAACGGAAAGCGTTCGATAACTAGAAAGTACAAGTTGGGCAATGGGTGGCGGACGCAAGGTAGAGGTCTCACCCGATCTGAATGCCATAGCCGGAGACCTTGTCCCTTCCGGAGTTGGACACCTTCGAGTTCGTTTTCTGGAACTCCATAGGGACTGGTTGTAGGCCCTGTGGGGTCGCTCGAAAACTCCTTTATCTGCCGCCATGGAGGGTGACGTGACTCGCGCTGTTTCTGCCATTCAAGCCCTGTTTAAGTGAGGGTGCCAGTGGGGTGCAGAGTGCGCTAGTTTCGCCATAATATGATTTTGGACAGTTGGGAAACACCACCCTGAGCCTTGTTGTAAAGGATGACTGACAATGGAATGTGGCAGTTAGCAAACCTAGTGCATGATCGCCGACCAAACGCCACGTGGACCAATTTCCGCGTGTGTTTTCACACTCAGATTAAACTCCGACCGCTTTTCTGGAGCCTGCAACTGAAGCCTTGGGCGAGGGACAGCCGGTCTGGCACCGGTTGCCGATTACCTTGCTCCACCGTCATCGACTGCGTGGTATTTGCCATGAAGCGCGCTAGCACCAGCTGATAATGCCCTGCATGCCTGGGAACAACGCCGCAGGGGTCCAATTGATGCTGTGATCATTCCATACGCGAAAAGGCCTCCAACATTGACCCGACCGGAGGTTGATGTATAAAACGACCTTCCGTACGTGAGCTGCTGTGAATCCATCCAGATCCGAGTCACTCCCTCGCAGGACAACCCGCCGCCCTCGTGTTCCGATGGGCGGTGCGCGGAACGCTTCCGCTTCGGTCAGTAGTGCACGGCGGCCACCAGAACCAAGCAAATGGCGGGGTTGACATGTGGGGCTTATCGGGATCTCATCTTGATCGGATTCTGAGCACCATATCAGCATTAACGCACGCATTTCGGCGTAGCTTCTCGCGGGGAAAAAGGTACGAAATCGATATCAACTCCAAAATCAATACTCTATTAACATTGCAAACATGTCATAATACATGATGTACGACTGCAGACTCTTTCAGGATATCATACGGGTTACATGTGATCGATTGATCTCTTATTGACAGCCAAATTGATCGCGACGGCAACTTGAAGCTGCCATCCCAATATATTACCATGCCATCTTGGCAATGATCGACTAATCCAAGGCGGTTAGATAACATCGTTGCACGCGTACACTCGTGACTTACTTTGGGGTACGTCCTGACGATCAGCTTGCGTAGTTCGTCTACGATCAGTATCGCAAGCCCGAAGCCGAAAGGTGGGAACCAGAACATAGCTGGGATTGGCGTGGTACCGAAGACACTCTGAAGCCCAGGCCCATAGAGATTGACAATAGCGATCAGAGCCGTACCAATCATCCCAACGGGTACAACCAGGTTTTGCCTTGGTCCCCAGAGCGGATTCGACTGTAAGAGCGAAACTCTCCTGTTGCGGATAGCAAGAAGGTTGCCGTATTGAATGAACACCATGGTCACGTAGCTATCCCGGGTCAGCAATCAAGTAGCTGAGGAAAAAAAGATCACTTACTAGATACACTCCCCGGTGCTGACGAGGGCCGCGAGTTCACCAGCCGATTTACCCTTCCAGCCATCTCCCCACTGGTTGTAAGTCAGGATGACGTCGTAGAAACCGAGGCCATTCTGGTCCATCCATACGAACCACATAGCCATACAGCAGGGCCAAGCCATGAGGCCGAGGAACTGGTTGACAGTAAGTCCACGCTCTTGAAACGTATGCAATGACTCACCAGGTAAATTTGGACGAACAGCCGCCAGTCCGTGAGGCGATCTGTCCTGGCATTCCTCGGTTTTCGTAGCATGAGGTCAGCCTCCGGTTTCTCGTACATCAAAGAGATGGACATGACAACGTCGTTTGTGATCGAGAAGCAGACCTGCAAGTACGAACTCAAAGGAATTTGCATTCCCATCAAGACGTTCGTAAGCACTGCCATGAATTCGGTGTATGAACCGACCTTGAGGGACAGGTAAGTTTTCGAACGTCAGGTTAAGATTTGACAGTGACGTGACGTACTGGCATAAGATAGAGCGTCACTTTCTTCAGGTTGTCAAATACCAAACGACCCATTTCGATAGCCACGGGGATGGATGCAAAGTCATTGTTAAGTAAAATGAGTGCAGCTTATCGTCGTCGTTTGGGTTAACTTGGGGATGACGATGGAAAGGTCCGAATAAAACTCACCCGCTTCCTTTGCAACATCACTCCCGCTTCCCATGGCAACACCGATGTCAGAGGCCTTGAGCGCCGGCGCATCATTGACACCATCACCAGTGACCGCGACAGTATTGTCCCCACGAGCTTTGATGTTTTCGACGATTGACATTTTCTGGTCAGGGGTCGTGCGTGCGAACACAAGTTCGGTATAAGTTCCGACAACCACGTTCCAGTCGGTGGGAGTAAGGGTGCCAACATCTTCACCGGTTAGAACAAGGGCGCGGATGGGATCATCATCGGTGGGCTTGATCAATGGTGGGCTAATGCCCTCTGGATATTTGTCAGCCGCCGCACGAACGTCGTCAATGGTGTCGATGCGTTCTTGCGTGACAATACCAACCTAGACGAGCATCGCGTCAGCAAGGACATCGCCAGCATGTGCAACTGCGGCGACCTACCTGGCGAGCGATCGCCACGGCGGTCAATTTGAAATCACCGGTAACCATGAATACCCGGACACCAGCTTTCCGAATGACATCAATAGCCACCGGAACATCGGGCCGGGGAGGATCACGGATGCCAACCAGCCCAACCAAAGTTAGGTCTTGCATCTCACCATACATGACAGCTTCTAAATCACTCGGGGGCAGGTGACCCTTGAATACCTCGATCGGTTTGCGGCATCTATCCTATTCTTGAGCGAACACGCTAGCATGGGAAACAATGGAATCGACTCACAATGCAAGGACACGCTGGCCTTCGCTCGACCATGTGCTCTGGAGCGCGGCGAGTTGTTCCTTCGCGGAGCCATCAAATGGCACAACAGAGCCGTCCGACCTCATGACCGTGCTGCAAGAGCGGAATAAAATGTCTGGAGCACCCTTGGCGAACATCCAGGTCCTGCCGTTCTTTTCGCTGATTTCACCTTCGACCACATCGTTGACCTCAATGACCGAAAGCATCCACTTGTTCTTGGAGTTGAACGGGATTTCAAATAGACGCCTGGTGTTATCCAAGAGCGAAGTAGTATTGACGCCGAGACTTGGGACGGATAGTGCATCAGAGAACCGGAGAAGAGCAGTGTCGGTGGGATCTCCTTTGATGACACGCTCCGCGATTGGGCGGTCCGCGGTAGCGGCATCAAACTTCGCACCGTTGCAGAGTCTGGTGACCTTGTGTATGGCATCGAGGCCAGCGTATATCCGAGGATCAGGCATTTCCGCTACTTGCCCCTCAATCTCGTCGGCTTTCATGGAACCGTCGAGGAACGCGATTGATGCGACGGCCTGAAGGGAGAGTTACGTGAACCAGTTGCGTAAGGACACCAGTACGGCTTACCATCTTTCCTGCGGTCAGAGTACCAGTTTTGTCAGAGCACAGAACAGAAATGCAACCAAGTGTCTCGATGGTCGCCAAGTTTTTGACAAGGACGTTCCTCTTGGCCATGCGACGTGCAATTACAGTCAAGGAAAGAGCGACACAGACAGGGAGACCCTGAGTGTGAGGAGATTGAGTATTTTGGTACACTATTCTAGATGAAGAGACTTACCTGGGGCACGAATGCAGTCAGACACCCAATAGAGTTGATAATGGCACCACTGATGGTGAGATATCCTGGGTAACTCTTGCGGAGCCAAACACCGTACAAAAGGAGCGAAATGCAGAAAAGAGACAGAGCGATGGAGGAAATGACTTTGGTAAAGAACCATATTTCTTTCTGGATGGTCGTCAATTTGAACTTTGTCTCGCCAGACATGCGGACTAGCCGCCCCATGACACTGCGATCACCGGTGGCAAATACTACACCAAAGCAGTTGCCCTGCGTAACAAACGTCGAGTTGAGAGCCAAGTTGCGTGTCTCAAGGGCGTTGTCAGAGGTGGCATCGAGGGATCCCGGAATCATATCACTAG
>JBBPQN010000266.1:0-19639 GCA_038092575.1 Boletus subluridellus | reverse complement strand
GTAATACATCACTAGGATCCACTGGTAGCAAAGTGATGCATGATGAAGATTGTAGTAAATTTGCATCACTCTTTTGATGACAATTCCAATAGAATTATGCATCAAAGTGACAGTATGGCCTGAATCTGACTTCAGTTTATTCAGCCATTGTCCCTCAAAGCACAAGTTCGTTGTCAGTGCCGAGTTTGATAGTTCAACCTCAGGGCTGTGTTGTCCCCCCCACTGGAAATTGTCATAGTTGATGAGGATGGATACTCTTTTCCGAGGATGCATTGACCCTAAAGCCCTGCCCATACAACCCTCGGGGCAAGAAGTATTCCCTCCCATCCTTGGATCTCACTCATATTCTGTAGTAGATACTTCTACTTACATTCTTTTCCTTTCCATTGACTATGTTGCTCTAATCTGCTCGAGCGCTTGGTACATGAATTGAACATGAGTCCATGGTTTTTCACGTTTTGCACACATACATTGTCAATGTATCACAACAAGTAAATGGTGAGGCTGGTGCGACATGGTACAAAAAGTATGCAGTAGGTGCAGCAGGTGCAGCAGGTGTGGCGGTGGCACAAAATCGCACCCCGGTGTGGCAGGTATGACATGGCGAGATGCACTGCACAAGGAAAGCCACAGCGGGTGTGACACGGCAAATAAATGTGCACTTGTCACACCATAATTATGGGTTGTTTCCCATGCCAAAATCAGGTCATGTGCCACTTTCAAACATTTTATCACCACCATCATGATCACCACCACTTGCTCACCGCAGTGCAAATAATATTCCATTCATCACAATTCTCACTCACTCACTTGCCCAGATTTCGCGCTTGGGCCTCACTGTGGGTAGTAAAGGCAATTAAATACAGCATAAAATTCAGTGTATTCTGCTAGGGAATTTCAATGCATAATCGTAATGAATGTCTAGAATAAGGTAATGCATTTCAGTGATTGTGCACTGAACATTCAGTGCGAAAATGCACTGATCCGGCATTTGCCCCCTCTGAATTTCATTGTATTTTTGAAGTGAATTTTAGTGTTAATAGTGCAAAATTATTATATCATGGACTCAGATTGTTCCAAGGACAGGAATCGAACACACAACTTCAGCCAAATATGGGAGAGAGGTTGTCCATTAGACTAGATTGCCTTGACAAAATAATGGCATCATCAGGTATATAGCTACATAATTAACATTTAGACACAGTGAAATTCAGTGGTTCACTGAAATTCAATAGCTGGGGGAGGATTCAGTGAATCAATGAAATTAATTACATCAATATTCAGTGGGTTTTCCACTGAATTTTTGTCAACCATTGTATAATACACTGAAAAGAACTGTGTTTACTATTCACAGTGTGAACACTGAGCCTGTTTTAACCCCACAGACCCGTTCCTTCAAGTCTACGACTGTCAAGATCCCTGCTTCCCTGGTGACATCCTGCTCAAAGTTGACTCGTGTTGCAACACTATTTTCGCTTGCCCAGATAATAGCGAGTGCCTCTTTGTCCTATCTGAGGGTAATATCAAACAAATCAATGTGTCCACTTGCACAGTGGTTTCAGATTGACCAGTTCACGCAAAAGGTGAATTCCCATCTACTGCCTTGGCCGGGAACGAAGACTTTGTCATACACTTTAAATTTCACTGTCACGTTTTGGAACACGTCGACATACTACTCATCATTAAACTCCCTCATAACTTATGAACTATATTACCATCTGTCTGGATGACTGGTTTCTTGCAATCATTGGAAAAGGTGGCAAGTTACCATTAAAAGTCTACTAGATATCCTTCCTTGTTCCTTCATTTTTGCAAGTTTCACCTTTGGTAACAAGGTTTGCCTCTTGATCCTGTCATTTTTCGCATCATCCGATCATTTTGTTATCCCTCCTAGGATTCATTGCTTCGTAATAATCACACCGTGCTCGATTTGTGCGAGCAGGACTTGTCTTGTGATCACACAGAAGCATTATTGAATGTTGAAGCTTGATGACCCTACCTGTTTCGGCTGATGTTGAGGGAGACATAGCCTTCGGATTTTTGGGTTACTTTTCACCCTGGTCGGGAGGTTGTCTAGAGGTTCAGTGTCATGGGGGAAGGCATCAGGGAAAAAACAAGCAAGCTATAAGGGTTTATAATCATAAAATAATTGGGATAAAGGTCAAAATCTCTCACCATCTGCCAATACAAAAGATAGTGTCTTATATGGCATTATATAGCTTCCTCCCTTCCCTAATCAACATATATTTTGTCGGAGTTGACATTTGTGCGGCTTTCATCACAGGAAGGTCAACTGCATCAGAAAAGACTGTGATTATCCATGCATGCTGCTTCATCATTGAACTGTTCTCTAAGGGCCAGATAGCAGCATAATATTTTATAACACACAGCAGGCCACATCCATGGCAACACCCGATACAGGCATGCTGCACAGAAAAAGCAATGCATAATGCATTAGGTGCAATTTGTTCAGTCAATGGGGTCGCCATGTGACTAGACCCTCTACTACCGTATTGGAAACAAGTCCATTGTCTATCCCATTGCTGACAATGCAAATGATGATGGCACTATTTCAGTTTAGGAATAAATTCACACTGGGTTTGAATGATTCGGAATGTGCCATTTAAATTGCCTGATATTTCATTAACTACTAATACTGTACACAAACAAGTATCCTGGTACTAGAATACAAAGGATGACACAAGCTCATGGCCCCTGGATTCAGATGGTGGCAGGGTCTGGTGTTGTCTGATCCCAGTCCTCCTAGCTTGACCAGCTAAATAAAGCACCTTAGGAGGTGCTAGATGGCCAGGATGGGGAAGTGAAGATGGGGGCATGCAATGAATACCAAGTACCCACCTTTGGACTCAACAGTACTAAGTTGTTGGTGTCATGGTAACACAGCGTGGTGGAGATCTATGTACCTGACAAACAACAAACAAGTTACTGAATGCCAAGAGTTCCCATTCAGACAACTCGGAGTAGCCCAAGGGCAAGTCAAATGATGGATGTGAGACCAATGGAATTGAAAGCATACCTAGAGCCTGAGGACAACACCAACGACTCACCTGAGATGACAATATGGTAGAAGAAAAGATCAAAGATGTTTGGGGTTCAAATTCAGGCCCTCAAGCAGGCCTATAAGTAAGCAGAACCAGCCGATGCTATTGGCAAGTTCTCGGGGGTCTCAACTCACCCTGAATATGACTTACTGATGGCCCCCTTGGAGCAGTTACAGAACTTTTTGAGTTTTCTGACTCACTGGCTGCATGTGACTGCTGCTGCTCCACTTGGTCCTGCAAGGGCTGGCAGCAGCTGGCAGTGGCAGCATGGACAGCACAAGTGCATGATTAGAGTCAATGACAGTGTGCACGAACACATGGCCAAGTTAATGCCAGGACCATGAAATGACACAACTTGTTGTGTCAATCAGTGAGTCTGAGCAGGGATGCATGAGTGCACACAACTGACCAATGTTGAATGTCAAAGAATATCGTCAGCACCCCTTGACAGACAATGAGGACTCACCAGAAGCATCCCCAACACCTTCTGAACCACCCGACAAGCCTGCATGATGTAGGGACTCTACAGTCCCTACAGTGATATTCCATTATATCCAGCTCTTGTCTACCCCTATCTGCTACAGTCCATGCAAGTCTGTCTGTCACCGCTCATCCGCGTCTGCAAGTCCAACTCGGACTCCTTGTTTAGCCTTATTAAGGTTTCTTTTACTTAGCAACAATTCCTTTTCACTTCGGACACCACAATACTATTTATTTTTGTATTTTCTTAGATAGAAGAAGTCTGAGGTATTCCTCAGACTATAAATCCTTGTATTCCGACTTGGAATCATCATCTATCTTTTGCCTGCATTCACTCTTGGATCACTCTCGCTGTTTGTCTTGTCTCTGGCCCTTGTCCTAGGCCATCCTATTCGTTTCTGGCCCTTGTCCTTGGCTGGAATTCTCATATCCATTCCATTTTCATTTTCATTTCTTTCTCTCACACACCATATCCGAATTCAGTCGGATTAGTCATCAGCGCTGTGGTACGTCATAGCTAACCCTTCTCACTCAACAGCCCAAGAGGAACCCCCCTGGGACAAGTCAATACTCACATCCCCACACCTTATTTACTGTTCCACAACTGGAGCCCACTGTGAGGGGGGTTTGTTTTCCAGGGTTTTTGAGAAGGACGTCGACTTATGCCATGGCAATGCTTTACCTCATCGACCTCCGCTAGCGCCGGCTCTTCATGCCACTTCTGCTCCCTCAAAAATCTTTTCCGCCTTCAATTCCCTCAAAAGAAGCCATCGGAACACTGTCAACGATAGCTCCTACTGCAAGCCAGAAGCATCTACCATCCCTTCCATTCCCGTCACGTGAATCATTAGCGATCTCCCCAATCATTGAAGGATCTCGCAGTCGGCCCATCTCCCATCACCTTCTGAATCGCCTTCATCCTTGTGGCCAGATCCATCACCTTGGCCCTTGTCATTCCAGCTTGTAGTCAGAGGACTCCCTTTTCTGTCGTTGTCATCGTCGGGGCTGGTGGTCCCAATCTTGGCGCACGTATCCTTGGCAACATTGTTTCGACTCGTAGTCCCGACCTTCATGTACATATCGCCCTCAGCCCGAGTTGTCCTCACCTCCTTCACGTGCATGCATGCACACGCCATCTCATCGTCGTTGTCTCCTCACGCGCGCTTCTCGACCCCCGCAATCGTCCTTGTCATCCTCGTGACCGCCAGCGCTGTCGATCATCATCCTATCTCAGGCTCTAGTCGCCTTTTCAATCACTTTGGGCCCACATCTAGGGCTCGTAGTCCTGACCATTGTGACCATCGTCACGGTCCTCTTCATCGCAGGAATCATCCCCTCAGATCTCCCATTGCCTCCATCGCTTTCGCCCTCATTGTGGGGACTCGTAGTCCCAACGATCACAACCACCGTCATCATCTTCATTCAATAGCTTTCGTCCTCATCGCTCGCCCAACTCATAGTTCCAATGTTCATGCCCATATTGTCTCCACCCTCGATTGACGTCACTCACAGCGCGTTTCTCAACCTTTGCCATCACCATCGTTGCCGTCACTATCACTATGCCATCTCCTAGCTACCTCCTTCAGCTACCTCATCGAGGCACCGCCGATGCTCCCAAATTTGATGCCAAGGTTTCATCCCACCTACCTTGCTTCCTAGAACATATCGACCAGTTATCAATGAACATTGGACTCACCGATGCACAAAAGATCAAAGTGGCTATTCGGTACGCCAATTTGGAAGACGCTGAACTCTGGCAAACATCACAACAAGTAGCTATGTCACAACCAGATTGGCCAGTGTTCATCACTGAGGTCCAGCGCTGGTATCCGGGATGCAATCATGACTACCCGCTTTACGTCCCAAGACCATCTCCATTAACCCTCATTCTTCCAATACCACCAAGTAACGTTCCTCTCGAAGCTACCTCCGTGGACGCTGTCTCTCGCTCGTCGTCTCTAGTGTATCCTGAACCGCAGGATCTTTCCATCACACAGAGTAACGTTCCATCCGAAGTTGTTTACGCTGACCTTTCCTCTCCATCCATAGCCCTTGAATCCCTTGTGTTACAATCAGACAGTCCCAAAGCCGCGTCCATGGACATTCCAAACCACGTCGAAGCTGTCCTTTCACCTTCTGAACCATGCTACCACGTCGTTGACACTAACCTTCCACTCTCGATCGTGCTAGATGAATCCAATGTGCCCTGTCTAGCAGGGCAGGCACGTGACAGGATTGATGATATAAACAGTCCAGAAGCGTTCACACCAGATTCAATCTGTTTGCCACCACCCAGTATTGTTTCTTTAGATGTTGCTGGTGCTGACCTTTCGTCATGTCACACAGCTGCCAAGTCCTCTGCACCACGCACAGTGGTGTATGACGCCCCCCTACTTGACGTTCTGGAAGACCCAGATCCCCCCAGACATATTATGGTTCATCTCGAACCATTACGAGAAGTGTCAGATGAGATCACCGGTACCGACATCACCTCCCTACTTCCATCTATACTCGTTTCGCTGAATCCGTCCCTGTCTCATCCATCCCCTATATTGTTATTCGCTTCATCTCCTTCGCCACTACCACCTTCTCGGCCTTCATCCGTCTCGTCGACACTCTCATCCTGTTCGGTTCCATCACCTTCTGCTACCTTATCCATTCCGTTTTCTTCATCCGCTTTACCACTTATGTTTACTCCTGATTTGCCACCATTTTCTACTTTATCTTATGAGTCTTCTTCAAGTCTGCCGCGTTCTTCACCAGCTTTGCCCCTTCCATCCTTTTTGAATTTGACATCTCCCGTATCATATCCCCCATTACCTGCTTCGCCTTCATTGTCGCCACCATCTTCAGGACCACACGAGTCCTTCAAGTTGCCCATGTCACCACCTTCTTCCCCATTTTTCGGATGCGTCAGTGCCAACCCTTTAGCATCACCTACAGCCACCGAATCATCCGTGTTCCACGCGATAGTCCACTGTGACGATGCTGCATCAGATGTTCATGGAGACCTGAATCCTTTTGGCTGCATTTTGGATCGCCTTGAATTACCACATAATACTTCAGGTAATGTTGCCGGTGTGGACGTGATTCTGCCTCTCCCATCTTCAGTCGCTTTGACGATTCTGTTGCCTCCTGCCCTGCTGCCTCCAGGACTGGACATTTCATCTGCTTCACCCATTACATCTGTTTCGAATTCATCTTTCTCCGAGCCACGTCAATCCGCTTCACCTATTTCATCCTCTTCCTATTCATCACCTTCAACCACTATTGTTATGATCTCACCTTCCTTTTCCCTTTCTTCACTTGATCCTAACCCAATTTACTTATGTAATCCCTGATTAGATCTTGATTGGATCTCCCGATCCAATCACCGATCTCATCTTCCATTCCCCCCGATTGATCTTCCATTACCTATGCTTCCATTCCCCACATTGTCACCACGTGTATTCCCACACCCACACTCTTTTCATCTCCGTCGCTTCTCTTCTTTCTTTATTTATCCTTTACTGTATTTAGTACTCGCTCTCACACGCTTACCCTAAACCCTACTGGTCCATGCGTGTACTTAGCTAGTATAAATACAAGCGACGAGAGACCAAGAACCCCAGTTCTTATCTCTTCGTCTTTGACCTTAGTCAAACAGTGAGCCCGCTCCTAGACAGTATTCCACCCTTGCCTGGTAGCCCATCGTTGAGTACCGTGTATTGGAAGTAAGGTCAACCGTCTGGTCGTCATACCAGATACGATCCTACTGGAGTCTAGTTCATCACATCCTTAGTGAAGGATCACTGCCGCTGAGAGCCTCCTCTATTCCTTTTCTCCTTTTTGCTTACCTTCCCCTTCATCTTCCCTTTTTCCTTTGTTGCTAGAGGCAGTGTTGCCGATCATCATCCCACGGCATCTGCCTAGACAGGATCGTAACAGCTATAGCCACTCAAGTCGATCCATTCGCTCTGCCACTTGAGCTCACATCTAGCCCATTGTCTTCTGAACTAACCACTTCCTTATTCCCTTCATTATCCTCATCACCCTTTCAGCAGTCACTTTCAAACTTTGACACATTGTTATCTTTGAGTCCACCACTTTCTTCCATCACGTCATCCTCTTTGTCTTCAGGACCATTATTTGTTTCACCAATTTCTTCGTCACTTTTATCTGATTCACCTCGATCCACAACCTTGTTTGCTTTCGCCCTTCTGTCCTCTTTGCATTCATTGTTTGGCATGCTACGTGCTTCATTATGTGCTTGTTCCTTTCAGTCTACTTTCTTTCGCTGGTTGACCTCTGCATGCTGCATACACCTTGTGTCCGCCCTACCCATTCAAGGGTGCTTCCCATTCGACCTGGGAATCGGCGCATTCTGGATTCCTTTTTTGCTATCTTCGGGATGCCCTGACAGTCCCCATCGCACCATTTTGATGACCAGGAGGCCATCAGGCAAAGTTCCCCTCGGAGGAGAGCAGTCCTAAGACTCTCAGTTTCCATCATACAATTTTCGTGTTTTCCTTTAAATCTCTTTTTTTCATGCTGATTTCAATCCCGGCAATCGATCCTTTTTGCAATTCTAACCCTGAATTTGATCCTTTCGTGCTAATCTGCTTTGTTCATTTTCACACAATCCGATTCTGTCTTCTACATTTCTACATCTCTTGCCTTGTCACTCCTCGATCTGGGTTGTGTTTCAGTTCACCCTTGAGGATGTTCACTTCATTCTATCCAAAAAAGACAATGATACATATTCATCTCACCCCGGTTTTCGTCCGGTGACCTACGTTCCATCCCAGGTTTAGACCAGCGCTTATTGTTCACTTATTGAAAAAGAACACCATAGAAGAAAAACCCTTGTACAGTTCATTACCCACTCTTTCATACATCTAATTCCCTATTTGTTTTCGCTCATTAACACTAGATTCTCATGTCCTCAAGCCCTCTACATACCCTTCTGCTCTTCAAATGCACATAAGGACATGGTGCACGTTATTCAATTCTTTATTTCATTTATCCAATACATCCAGTACTGTCTCGTTGGATCCAACGCAGGAGTAGACGTGAAAGAAGCACGAAGAAGACAAGTCAAGTTGGACACTCGCAACACAGACTCTTTTTTCACTCATTTCATTTCGTGACATCGTCGTACTTACAAGTTTCCTTTCCTTTCTTTTCCTTTCATTTTTCTTTTCCTTTCTTCTTTCTTTTCCCTTGAACTTAGGCTTATGCTGTGGACATTGAGCATTGGACACTGCAGCGGACTAGATCTAGCCACACCAGATGTGCACAGATGCAGGACTATCAACGAGCACCAGACAGGCTTCTTACCATGACAAAAGCAACTCAACCGTGACACACTACCCTCCCATCCTCTCGCTATCACCGTTCGTTCTTATCTGTCACTCTCCTTCCTCCTTGTCCTCAGTCTCATCACCCGAACACATACTACCTTGCACCGGTGGATTCATAACATGGGAAGGCCGCAGACAGGGAGCCACCCACGACTGTTGAATGTAGCACATATCCCTCTTGTATTGGTATTACTACCATCATTCCATCATTGTCATCATCGTCGTCTCTCACCTACATCATCCTCTCATTATCATCATCATCGACCTCGCTTGGGCTACCATCACTGCTGTTGACAGCCTACTCATCATTATCCGCTACAAGTAATTTGTACCAATGGTTGTTGGACTGACTGGGGACAGTCAGTGTTCGAAGTCCCCCTTGGATGTAGGGACTCTACAGTCCCTACAGTGATATTCCATTATATCCAGCTCTTGTCTACCCCTATCCGCTACAGTCCATGCAAGTCTGTCTGTCACTGCTCATCCACATCTGCAAGTCCAACTCGGACTCCTTGTTTAGCCTTATTAAGGTTTCTTTTACTTAGCAACAAGTCCTTTTCACTTCAGACACCACAATACTATTTATTTTTGTATTTTCTTAGATAGAAGAAGTCTGAGGTATTCCTCAGACCATAAATCCTTGTATTCCGACTTGGAATCATCATCTATCTTTTGCCTGCATTCACTCTTGGATCACTCTCGCTGTTTGTCTTGTCTCTGGCCCTTGTCCTAGGCCATCCTTTTCATATTTGGCCCTCATCCTAGGCCATCCTATTCGTTTCCGGCCCTCATCCTTGGCCGGAATTCTCGTATCCATTCCATTTTCATTTTCATTTCTTTCTCTCGCATACCATATCCGAATTCAGTCGGATTAGTCATCAGTGCTGTGGTACGTCGTAGCTAACCCTTCTCACTCAACAGCCTGAGAGGAACCCCCCTGGGACAAGTCAATACTCACATTCCCACACCTTATTTACTGTTCTACAACAACAACCAATTGAGCTCCCAAGCATCCAGCTCAAGGGGGAGTGGAATCCATGTGCAAACCAAGATGTCAATGCTGCCACAGGTGAGGTGGACATGTCAGGGGAGTCAGATAGCATTGAGGACACCAGGGAGAATCTGCAAGATGTGTTAAAATGGGCATGTGAATACACCGAACAAAGAACTCAACAAAACTCACCTATGAGGAGTTGAGAGGTGCAGAACAAGCCACATAGTGAAACAATCATAATGGACAATCCCCACAGTGGCCAGGAACACCCAGAAGGTGAGAAGAATGACAGTGATGACAAACTGAACATATTGAATTGGAGAAATCGGCTGGGAGATCATAGGGGCCAACAGGAGGCGTCAGGAGGCATTGAGGGCAATTAGGACCACCAAAGCAATGGTGATGGTGTTGGAGATGATGGGAGATGATGGTGGATGATGACACAATGAGCACCGCATGCTGTGAATTGAAACGAGTTGTGCTAGCTGGAGATAAGGGTTAAGACCAGCTAATCACTGGAGCAACACCATGATGGACATACCTGAGGCATCCACATGACCTGCCAATGACCCAAAATACTCTGCCAAGCTCCCAAACCCTCCATGTCAACGTGGAAAGCTCAAGTCATGAACTAAAAGCATCAGCCAAGCAAATATGAAGAACTGGACTTACCAACTCATACAGCCATGTCGAGGCTATATCAGGTGTATCTGACATGCCAGATGCAACCAATATGGAGTATAGAGACTGGGGGAGCACCCCACACCAACAATGGACAAGGAGGGTGGCAATACAAGATGGGCACATGCACTGGGATACTAGCCATAGCACCATCCAAGCTGCAACTTACCATATATGGTAACAGCTCGATGGCACCCAATGCTCATTCATGGATGCTGAACATTATGCATACAAAATTCACTTGGGAATGCCAACTTGTGTCAACAAAAACCTTGCTTGATGCTTGTTTGTGTCAGAAATCACAACTTGTTGTTCATTTCGTCTATGAAGTAACTCTATGAAAGTAACTCTATCTATGTAACTAATTAAAAATGCTCATAACAAAGGCTCATAACAAAGGCTTATGAAAACACTGGCAGCTCATGAAGAAGCATGTATAAAGCTGGTGACTAATGAGTGAGCTTTCTGGAAAGTGAAAATTTACGACCTTTTCTTTGTTGGGGACAGGTCAATGTCTATACTCTCTGGAATCCTGCATTTCCTTGGTGATGAAGGTGGTGTGGCCATAGGAGGAGAGATGACCCAAATTTGGTCAAGGTCAGCAATGTAGGTATCCATGCCTTGATTCCTTGCCGTGTTGGCAGTGTCAGTTGATTTCCTTGGAGCAATAGACCAGTGGAGAAGGTTAAACTCAACCTCAACCAAAGCACCTTCAAGCCGAGCACAATACAAGTGTGAGTTGATCAACTCACCAGCCATGTTGTATGCAGGGATAGGCACAATGACATGTGTCTCTTTCATGCTATTGAGTTCATCTTCTGCGGCTGTACTGACTGGCCAATTATGGATTGTCCATGTATCGTTCTCTTGGAACATGGTTAGCAAGGGGGCAATTCTATGTAGAAAATGGTGTGTACCTTTCTCCAAGTCATCATTCTCTGTTGACTCTTCCTCATCACTGCTGGCAGGGGGTTTTACCTTGAGTCACCATTAAGCAAATCAGACTCAGATTATGTTGGATATAATGAAAATTACCTCGAATAATACATGTCACACTTTGAAACAGTTCGGGAGGGCTGGAAAGAGTCCTGCCCTAGCAGTGAAGCCTGGCATAATGGTCTCTTCCTGAAGCCAGCGTAAATTTCCCAATACATGTTCGAAGTTGGACTTGAAAGGTTCAATAGTGGGTGCCTTGCAGATGAATGAGGGCCTGACTTCAGACAGGTGTTTATACACCTTTCCACCAGGTCTGTAATTTCCATCCGAAGTCAAGTAATAACCATTGCTGGAAATCCTGACAACAGCAGATAGGATTGCAATCTCTGGTCCATCACTGGTGCTCACAGGGGGAGAAGGGTAGTTTTTGTTCTCAGAGGTCTCTGTCGAGGCAGTTGTAGATAGCTCTGCCCTGGCCTTGACAAGATGGTTTGCACATCTAATTTGTTGCCATTTGACATTATTGCGAACAGAATTGTGGCCAAGGTACATTCCCCTCCCAATGAGTTTCTGACGGATGGCGATGAGACAACTGGCAAGAGTTGGCAGTGTTGGCTGTAACGAGGTCAAGGAAGACATGGTGAGCAAAGGCTATGATGATAGGGAAAAGAGATGACAGTGAGGAAAGAGACGAGGAGGAGAAAGAGACAATGAGGAGAAAAGAGACAATGACAGTGAAGAAAGAAGAAGAAAGAAGGGAAGAAAGAGCCTGAAGGAAATTGGCGAAACATGACAGCTTTTATAGTCCAGAAAATAAGGTCCAACAAATAAAAACAAATGAGTAGTATGGTGAGTTAACCTGCAAACCAAGTGGCGAATGTGGTGGTTTAACACACTGTTGGTAACTGCTCTGACAATCATGCAGCTTAGTGAATCTAGTCTCACAGACAACCTGGAGATGCTCTCCATTAAAGAAATTCTAGCTTGTCTACAAGGGATCATTTCATTCTGTCAAGAGGAGTGGAGCAAGAAAGATGCACTCATCAAGAGAGTTATGGATGCCACATCTTCAGAACAACTGGAGTTTCTTGCCAGGCTTGGTAGTCAGAAGCACTCATTAGCCAACACACACAGAATGCCCCAGCATGCAAAACAATGACGAGGTGCAGATGGGGAGGATGCTAGTTCATGGTGAATCTGCTGATGCACTGAACCCTTGGAGTTCAGTGCAGATGTGGCAAGGGACTCATATGACCCAACCAAGTTCCTGGACTTGCCATCCATCCACGACATAAAAGATTGCTACTGCGCTTTCTATGGTGCTACCTCTTCAAAGGCACTTTGGTCAGTGGTGTGTGCAGCCTGCACCTGTGAATGCAGGCTTATGGACAAAGAGACCACAGAGGTGTGATTGGAGGATATACCCAACACCCAATGGCTTGTGCCACAAAATGCACATCCACAGCATGATCTCTACAAAGGGAAACTCTTGGAGCCTACCGGTGTCATGGAAGTCAATGGGCTCACCATGGTCAACCTATGTGCATCCTGCCTTCAAGATCTTCAAAGCCCCAAGGAAAAACCTCCATAGTACTCCCTAGCCAATGGTCTATGGATTGGACATGTCCCATGGCAACTGCAAGTCTTAACATTCCCAGAACAACTCCTTATTGCACTTCTCTATCCTCATGTTTTTGTATTCAAGTTGTTTCCAAAGAAGATTGGAGGCATCCAGGATGTTTCTGCTTGTCAAAGGGTGATGTGGGGTAATGTCAGTACATATGCCCTTGACATGAAAGGCATTGCTTCAATGATTGAAGGATCATTGATGCCACGCCCACCTGCTATTCTTGCTTCACTGATTTCTGTTACCTTTCTTGGAGCCAGCGAACTTCCAAAGAACTGGTTATGTTCCATCTTCTGTGTACACAGAGCAGTCGTATTTGAAGCTCTTCGCAGTTTAAAGGAGAACAATCCCATCTATTATGGTGATATTGAAATCAGCACCGAATGGATCCAACTGCTCCCCGAGGATGACATACCCCAGGAGATTGAGAGCCTTGTGTGCCAAACAATGGAGGTCAGATTAGTTGATCAAGAAAGTAACAGTTATGTCCCTGACAATGAGCTGATTGGTGAGTCAACAACTCTAGGACTAGATTGATTTGCTAACTGTTACCATTCAGAGAGCACTGAAGGAATGGGAGCTGGGAGTCAATTGGAAACACTTTGGGAAGCGGGAAATGGGGGTAAGTTAGTGTCGAACCATCTACTGCAATATCACTGACAGCATATATAGATCCAGATGTTATACCTCTTCAAGTATCTGGGGTGGTGGATACAGATCTTACAGACCTAAGTGTCAATGAGCTCATGGCATGGAGTTTGGCAAACCTTTGGAAGGAAGGAAAGGAGGGTAGTTACACAGTGCAGCATGGCCTCAGTCCTGTCAATGATTTCGGTCAGCAGCATAATCAGAATCCTGAGGATCAAACCGAGTCAATGGCATGCCAAGAAAACTTCTTTGAGAAAGTGTTTCCTTGCCTCTACCTGTACGGAGTTGGGGGGATTGAGGACAAGCAAGCTGTCAAACTTGATTTCCTTGGCCATGTTTGGTGGTTGCTGAGATACCACGACTGATGCTTTCGCACCCATGAAACATTCCCCTTCGTTGCCTTTGGCATTCTTCAGCGGTGTCAGGTGCTTTACTCTGTGTGCATTCAGATGTGTCATAAAGTTTTTGAAAAAGATGCTCAGATCCTGTCAACTCTTACAAAGGCAAAGCTTCAGAGAGCACAAGAGGAGGAGGATAGTCACTTGCCATTTTCTGATCCTGCTATTCAGTTGTTGCAGAAGTACCTCTATGCTACCGGCAGAAACATAATGGGATCAAACCAGTCACGCTACCAGCTATGCAGCCAAATTTGGTCTACCTCCATTGTCATGAACCCACCCTCATTGTGGATAACCATCAACCCCTGTAACTGGCATGATCCAATTGCACAGGTATTCGCAGGTGAAAAGGTTGACATGGATGCACTTCTCCAAACTGTTGGTCCATCTAAGGAGAAAAGAGCCCTGAATATCGCCTCTGATCCATATGCTGCCACAAATTTTTTTCATTTCACCATCTGAACAATTTTCCATACATTATTTGGCATTGAGGTGACATTGTATCAGGTGAAGATGTCAATGGGTGTCTTTGGTTGCATCAAGTCCTACTTTGGGACAGTTGAGTCACAAGGACATGGTAGCTTGCACCTCCACCTGCTCATTTGGCTCAAGAATGCACCACCTGCTGAGGAGATGGAACAGATGTTGAAGTCAGCAGATTTCAGGGAGAAGATTAGCAAGTTCATCTCAGCAAATCTTCGTGCATATCTTCCTGGCTTTGAATCTGTGGAATCTGTTAGGGCAATCCCTAACAATGTTGAAATTGCTTGGTCTTGTCCACCCAATTCAGATACTGAGGATTATGACAAACAGCTCACTGACCTGGAATTACAAGTCGTTTGTGTGAAACAGGTGCATACATGTGAGGTTCACTGCTGTCTCATTCCTGACAAGTCTGGCCACCTCAAGTGTAAACACTGTGCACCCTTTGTGGTTTCACCTGAAGATATGATCAGTGAGCTGGGAAACTGGGGCCCCAAGTGTCTCTATGGTCTCATCAATGGCTGGGTACCATTGCTTACTGTGAACACTCGCTGTAACAATGATGGTAAACTCCTCACCAGTGGCAAAGACACAAAGAACATCTCATTCTATGTGACATTATACTCAGCTAAGAAACAAGGGAAGAATCACAACATGTCAGCTATTCTCGCAAGAGGGTTTGTGTATTATACTGAACATACTTCCTACTTGGACTCTCTCCGCGACCAACAGCACTTACTCCTCTTCTGCCTCATTCATACAATCAACTGGGAGCAGGAGTTGGCTGGTCCAATGGTCATTTCATATCTGATGGGATGGGGTGATACATATATCTCTCACCACTATACATCAATTTATTGGTCTTCATTTGTTGGCGTGCTTTTTCGAGCACATCCAAGTCTTGGTCGAAGCAGTAGTTGACAAGGAAAAACCAGCATCTCTGACATGAATGAGGAAAGTCAAGACAGAGAGAATAGGTAAGTCCACCTCTTCAGCATTTGTATTCATCCATTCTACATAACATGGCTCTCAGTACAAGTGAAGGTGAAACCACAGCTGGTATGTCTGATGTGAATGAGGAAAGTCAAGACAGACAAAATGGGTATGTCTACCTCTTCAGCATTAGTATCCATCCATTCTAACATGGCTCTCAGCACAAGTGAAGGTGAGACTGCAGCTGGTACAAACGGGACAGTGCTGATGGGGCTGAGGTCAGTTTTTTGATTTATTTACAGGAACATGACAGAGACTGATTTGATATCAACAGGTGGCCAATGAAACTGTCACACTGGACATCAGATGTGATGGTCACTTGTACACTAAGAGCCAGGTCACCGACTACATATTTTGAGGAGATGGGCTAGAGGATCTCAATGTCATTAGCTTTTTTGTTGACACTTATGAAGCCAGTATGGACACAAAAACTCGAGCTAAACTCAACTCCCCAGGAACCAACAACACTGATCACAGGACTGGTCATCCATGCCATGCACATGTCCAATGTCTTCCCTCGCATCCAAAGTACATGTCAAAGCAGTGCATCATAAGGCCAAAAGGGCATAACAACTTACCCAACTTTATTGGCCAATACTTCCCTCACTGCAATGATGTTGACAATTGCTCATATTACTGCACATGCATGTTGACACTCCTTAAGCCCTGGCGTGATTTGAACAGAGACCTCAAATGCCAAGAAGAAACATGGAAAACAGCTTTTAACAACTTCTTGGCTGGTGCCCCATAGAAAATACATCAAATTCTATCTGAAATATGATATTTCCACAACTGTGGGTCCACTGCACAATGGTTGTCCACTGTGACACCTTCCAACACTGCAGAACATGAGGGCCAAGTTGATGAGCTGCAGCTTGGTGAAGATGTCCTGGATGACCCCTTCAATCCTGCTGCACTAATGGAGGAGGGGCTGGAAAACCTCCTTCAGAATCAGGGCTCACCAAGAGAAGAGCTGCATGTGCACATTGCTGTGGAGACTGCACAAAATGTGAAAATATTCCGTGAGGATGAAGATGACTGGGAAGCATCAACCAGTTGGCTATCTGCACTGGTGTTAGGCGACGATATGGAGAAGTTGTTAGCATGGAAGGAGCAGATGAACCAGGATGTCAACAGGCAAAATGCAGCTGTTGAAGTTTGGAATCCCGCTGGTGTTGAAATCGGAACTGCTGAAGGAGCATCTGTGGAGTGTGTGGAGATTTCAGGGCCTGATGATGGGGGGGACACATCACCTATGTTTCATTGGGTGCAGAGACATCCGAGGATGCACTACCTCCTGTTGATCCATCAATGCTGAAGGACAACCAGTTCTGAGCCTATAACATCATCACCTGGCATCTTGACCAGATGCTCAGCAGAGCCAAACCACCGCCTCTATGGATGTTGTTGCATGGAGAAGGAGGGACTGGGAAGTTGAAGGTTATCCAGACAATTATGGAGTACTTTTGAAGTAGGGGGGCAAAGCATATGCTTCTGAAGGCAGCATATACCGGTGTCATGGCATCATTGATCAAGGGGAAGACAATCCATACAATTGCAATGATCAGTCAGTCTTCAGCAAAAAATGGGACAATTAGTGCAGAGACATGAGCCAAGCTCCAGAAGTTCTGGAAAAACTATACTTACCTGATCATTGATGAAACATCAATGATCGGGAAAATTTTCCTTGCTTTCCTGTCTCAGATGATTTCAATTGGAAAGAGTGGTGAAGCATCTCTGGACCAGAGCTTTGGTGGTATCAGTGTCATCCTCTGTGGTGATTTCCACCAGTTTCCACCTGTTGCTGGGAGAGCTTCTGATGCCCTCTATTTCACCTTGACCTCACATAAATATTAGCTAATAAGGATATGTAGTCTACTTGGCTACAGCATTCTAATTAGCTCATTAGTTACCAACACTCCACGCTGCCAGTAATTCCATGAAGACTGCAAGTTAATTACCTTTAGAGAACATAGCCTAAGTCCTTGTCATTGGCAGTCTCCAGTGCCACCATGCAGAGTTCCCCTCCCACCCCCCACCCCTCCTGTCTGCCACAACTGAGACAAACATTCCAAACAAGGCAACATCCTGCCCCCTTCATACCTGATCACTATTCAGCAATGTCCATATGCCTTTTCATCACCTACCACAACACGCACACATCACCTGGTGATGACCACGTGTGTTGCATACCACTTCACGGTAAGCAAATATATATTTTCAAGTCCTGCCAGCACCATTCTCCCTCTCACCTCCACCATGGCTCCTGCTCAATATAAAGGTGTTTCTTGTCGTGTGCACATAGTCAGTGCCAGCAAAACCAAGCCTGCTGAACAACAGACAATCTCACATGTAGCAGTACAAGAAGGCAAAGTTGTGGCTCAAGAGTGTTATCATTTGGATGTAGCAGGTAAGCATGGTCTAACATGTTTTTGTTCATTGTTTACCTATTTACTGCAGGCCTAGGCAACAAAACCATTCAAGCTCTGCAAGACTTACAGGGAGAAGAACAGGATGACAACATGGATTGGGTGGATTGTGAGGGTGACATCACTGCAGAACCACTATCTGCCAACATGAGCAATGAGGAGATGATAGTGTATGCACTTCGAGACTATCTCGACAACCTGTAAGCCATTTCAATCATATTTTCCAACTGCTCACCCTCTTTTTAGATGGACCTACCATGGTGTGAAGGATACACGCAGTTGGTGCCTCCATCTCAAAACCTTTGATGCAAACTGGCAGCCCCTACTACCAATGCTCGTCAATTCTTACCTCACCTGGAAAACCCCTTCGAGCGGCACCACACAGCCCCAGAACCCTCCTTCACAAGATGATGACTACTCATTTTCTGTCCCTGCCATCAACATCTTCACCCTTTCTACCAGTATTACCATATCTCACTCAGTTGATTCTATGTCTCCAGTTCAAGCACTCATTGCCAATGGATACTTGGCCAATTCACCCTACAACCCATCCCAAGCCATTTCCTTATGAACTCTGGAGCTCTTCTGCCTTCTTCATGTGCAAAAACCCTCACTGAGCACTGAGGCCTTTGCCAAAGTCCTTTGTGACTCGTACATGGTAAGTTTCCCAACATATATCATGTATTGTCTACTGACTGTTACGCTAATGTGTAGAACCTAGTCGAAGTGCACACTCGAGTGTAGTGCAAAGACACTAAGAAGCTTTAGGGGTCTCACTATGACTAATCACTTGGACTAATCACTCATGGAATGACCAGATTCTAGGCAATAGATTGCGTAGAACTAGAAACCACACTAGTGTACAAAGGCAAAGTATTTATACTACTAGGAATGGCGCACGGACCAACTAGGTAAGAGTGCGCACAGACCGTCTGGGTTGAGGGGAATACGAGGTGGTATGAGAGAACTGCCTAAAGAAGGTTATTTGTCCATATCAATAAGATCATCCATAAAAGTGGCATATCGCATAGTCAATGCCATAAGGGTGAAGCCTTCTCGCGTATGTGAAGATAAATGAGCGAGAGTGTAATTAGAAGAGTAGAAAGGAAAGAAATCTGTAACACTGACAACCTACAGTGGCCTTACCACTAGACTTACCACACCACATTAGCCAACTGCTTCGACATCTACCTCACCATTCTCTGACTTGTATCTGCTCAGCTGTGCTCAGCTCTTGGTTGCTGTGACACACCCAACTGGCGTGTCCTCAACGCATGTCCACCATGCACCTATGAGCTCATGGGTGAACCTGACCTGCTGTTCAGATGCTGACCTGCATGAAACTGGTTTCATGCATAGTCAGAAAAGCCACCACCTGAGAATGGATATTTCTACCACTTGAAGTGGTTAGAATCCTTGGATACTATAGGGCCAGATAACCCTCAGTATGACCTACCTTCCCCTATTTTTATTGGAATATTTTACCAGAAGAATATGGAGATATAAATAGTTTTATTCAACCACAACTCTACTACTACCACTATTAGTACATAACTACATAAAACT
>JBBPQN010000265.1:0-19645 GCA_038092575.1 Boletus subluridellus | reverse complement strand
ATCCTCAAAGGCATCCATCAGGAGGGCACCGCCTACCAGGCCTGCACCACCTACGTTCCAAAAACCAAGTTAGCTTCAATTAATCGAAGTACTACCTCCACGAACCTGCCAAAAGTGCTGTCCCCATGCCAGGTCCTTTCTTCTGCTGCCTGCGCTCTTGCTCAGTGTAGACGACTCGTTCTTCGGGATAATAGCCTGACAAAGCACGTAATTTACATCTTAGTGCAAACCGAGAAGCTTCGCAGAACCCAACACACACCTCTGTTCTCAGGACGCTGCGCGTAACCAGGAGTGCCATAAGATGGACCACCGACGTATCCACCTGGCGGGGCATTGTAATAGCCCTGAGGGGGGGGTCCATAATACCCTCCGTATCCCTGCGGCGCAGGAGGTGAGTATGGGCGGCCACCGTATGGGGAGCGGTTGTAGGAGCGATCAGGCTGAGGAGCACCAGGCGGGGCTGCGAAGCCCTGGGGGATGGGGCCAAGGGGATGTTCCCAGGATGAACGCGCGGGTTGCTCGCGTGTGTTCACGTAGAACCTAAATATCAAGATGAGCACAGTTCACTAATACTATCAATACGTGGCACACCATTGCCTGTATCTGCACAGGAAGATAATCAGTGCCAATCGGAGAGAGGGTGGGGGGAGATACAGACTCCCAGTTGTACTGTTGTGTCCAGCCATAGGGGAGTTCTCTTGTATCTGGGTTGGGGGGAGGAGAGGCCATGCTGGCGGTAAGAGAAACGATAGAGTCTGTGAGAGAGGGTGCTGATGGATTTTATAGATCCTGCTGCGCCAGAAGCAGTGCACACGATTTGTGTCTTGTGGACACCGCTTTGCTGTCGTTTACGCAGCATTTAAATTTACTTGCAGCGGCCCGAGCAGAGACACATTTACAAGGCAGTCCGCAGACAAACTGGCATGTTCAACAAACCGGCATCGCCATGATGTACGCAGTACCTGTATCGTAAGGAAATATCGACAAAAAACACGTATAGTATCAGCAAAACGTCAACGGAAGAACCAGACCAACAGCGCGATGTGTGACGTGTCAAGAACGAAATGAACACTGGATCATTACTTTCGGTCATTTACTTCCTCTTATCAGCCTTTTTCGCCCTTTTGGCAGGTGGAGGAGTGGGCTCTTCGTCTGACTCCTCCTCCGAACTTCCTTCATCTGATGCCTTATCTTCAACTTCTTCTTTCTCCTCTCCAATCGATTCGTCGTCAGAGGCCGCTTCTGACTGTTCATTATCTGATGACGCGACGGTTTCCGCTAATTTAGGTGCAGGCTTCGTTGGTTTCTATGGTTATTGTTCAGACCCTGAATACGTAAGGTTGATGAACAACTTACGGAGACAACCTTCTTTTCGGGCTTCGCAGCGGGCTCAACCTCTTTCCTTACCGATACCGACTTGGAGGTCCCTTCTGATGGGACATGGTTAAGGTGCGACGCATTATATTTGGCCAACTCCTCTTCGTGTGTTAGTTTGGCGGCAGTCACTCTGTCGAAGTATGGCTAGTCGCGAAGACATGAGGGGTCGACAACGAAAAAGAGCACTTGCACGATTACCTGTTTCTTGTCCGAAGTAAGGGCATTCCATTGCCGAGAGATAAGACCCATGAGTTCCCTGTACTGGATGGTCGGGTTCTGCTCGCGAACAGCATTTCGAATCTCGTTCTGGAAGAGGATGTACGCAGAGGGAGGGGCCTTGGGAGCATTAGGATCCTTGGGCTTTTTCTCTCGCTTTCTTCGTTTCCCGCCATCATCCGCCCCTAAGACCGTGAGCTTGCGTTTCCTCGATGGGGCAGGAATCGCGTCTATGGCGGCTTGCAAGGTCTCGACGACCTCAGGATCGTCAAGTGGCGCTTTGGCAACCACTCTGGCGAGCGCGTCTGCGAAACTACCGAATTGGCGCATCGTCTCAGCAGCAGTGGATAGTTTGGTGATGAACTGCAGATAGAAACGAGTGTTCAGATAAGCTGCCATTGCTACGACGCGCACACTGACCTCAGTCCTCGTCGTGTCCGCGTCAGAGGACTGTTCCTGGGAAATTTTTGGGCCCATGACCAGAGGTAAGCGCGGAGACGCGTTTAGAGTAGTAGTTCGGGAGAGAGACAAGGAAGACTTGGTAGTGTGAAAATCGACTAGTGTTGTTGATAGCTGCAATTATAAGCTTTTGTTTGTTGATGCCTATTAGGTTCGTTACATTGAAACCCAACTAACCATCAGGTAAGCATTGCTATTCATACAATTGTCGGCCAGCCCACACGGCTGTCCTACACGACTGAGGCGATGGCAATGATCATCGTACCTGTAATAAGAAAATTCGTAAAGACCCCCCGGAGAGAGCAAACAGCATGCGGTCAGAACCTATTGTTCATCGCGCACGTACAAACGCAGGACGCAGTTCCTTGTCGAGACCTGAACCATATGGAACCATGTGCATCGGGCGACGACGTTGCTCGTCGCGGCCAGGGGCATGGAACGTTGACATCCTTGGCTTGCAGACGATGGACGTTGAACGATCACTTCAGAAAGGCTCCTGCGCACCGCTTCCCAGTGGAGCCACAGCCCGTGCCGTCGTGCCGCTGATGGATTTGAAACATCGCTTGAAGCGGAGATAAAAATGAGGGCAACACTAATTGCTCCCTGGCTGGTCAGTGCGCCTCAATCCTCAGCACCATCACAGAGACAGAACTCGCAGGCGGTTGAGCGTGGCGTCCTGTTGAACGCCCTGCGAAAGGTGAAAAGGCTTGTATACCGTCTGCGTTTCTTCTCTTCTTTTCCGCGTCTCGTTTGCACAGAAATAAGCCGTTTAGTGTTGCCCAAAAACGCTTGAGAACCGAGGACGGCAGAAAAAAAGAGAAAATCTGTCCAGATGGATAGTATGTACCCGAATGTGCCAAATCAATGGCCGCAGAATGTCCCCGACCCCCAGCACGTCCATGTTGACGGCGCACCACCCTCAAACGACGACTGGAAAGACCGTTCAGCGCCCGGCGCCAGTGCGGGTGGGTCAGCTGCTGCGCAGACAAGCTTGGATCTGAGCGACTTTGGATTGGGCGATATACCGGGTAAGCACTTCTCCAGGCGCCCATCAACCAGCTTGCTCCATCGCTCTCGAACAAAACCGTTGACGTTGCATCCAACAGGGCCGTCGACGTCTACCTCAATCTCACCGCCACCTCAATCGTACTACGCCCATCCATATCAAAGCTTCTACATCTCCACCGTCCCTGCCCCATACAATGCCTTGGCGTATGGTTCTATGACTTGGCCGAACTCCTCAGCACCCTTGCCACTCTCGAGTTACTCGACACTAAATGGTGCGACCACGTCGTCGCTATCGCAGCCCTCGGCGTCGCAACAGCAGATGGCGTCTTCTCCACCCCCTCAGCCCCAGCTAATGATCGAGTAAGTGGATCAGCATTTCAGGTCTGCGGTGACTAATGTTCATCCCACAGTCCCGCGTTGACGACGATTAGTGATACTGAGACCCCTCGACCATATTCACAACCTTCCAACCAAGTTGTGCCAGCAACGCAGCCAGCTCAGTCACGACAACAACAACCCCAATATCCGTATCAGCAACCTACATTATCGATTAATCCTTCTTATGTTCTTCCATCGCATTTTTATTCGCATTCCCCACAGCATCAACATACTCAATCTCAATCTCCTCCTGCCACGCTCTCTCCTCATGTCCTTCATTCTCCCTCCACTTCCATGACTGGTATCTTGTCTTCCTTTTACTCTCCATCCACGTCATCAACATCAACCAGCGCCTCCGCGGTTCCGATCAACCCTCAGGCCCGAAAGGACAAATTCTCGGCTGACATCAGACCCTTTCTCCAGCCCAATGCATTTACTGGCGCTGGCGCTGTCAACTCTCTTGTTTCGCTTATCGACGACTTCGGTTCTCAGGATGTAGACCCGACTACCCGGCTGGAGATATTGACGAAAATCAGAGACAATGCCGGAAATCATTATTTCCGAGCCTGGCTGGAAAATGTCGCTGCGATGGATATCACTCGCGAATGGCTGAAAGCCGGTCTCATGGCTAAGAGCGATAGCCTTTTAGTTGAAACCATAATGCCGTTGCTTCATGTCAGTTTGATTCGAGTTGCTCGAGCACGAGATGGGTTTGATAAGCTCCCTTTAGATCGTGGATAGGCTTCCTATGACGGTCGATGCCCTGAAGGCATCGAAGCTGGGCAAGATCATTGTCAGACTAGTCAAGGAACCACCAGCACCAGGTGAGCGCCGTTTCAGCGTAATTCATTCTACCCTTGCATCCAATGGAGATATACATACGTCTGCCCCTGCATTGAAACGTGCTCGTCTGTCGTATCATAATCTAAGCGAAAAACCTCATGTATCTAACAATTGTCTGTTTGTCATTGTCCTGCCGCAGCGATCAAGGACATGGCGTCGAATTTAGAGCGGAAATGGCGTCAGTTGGTCGAAACTGCCACGAAACAGGCAGAAAGCAATCCGACTGAGGGTGGGTCACGTCAGTTTGTTTCCGCGGTCCGACGAGCGCTAACTTTCATTCCAGATGCGAGACTAAAGAAACGGAAGCTGAGCGAGCCACCGGCTGCCAAAGCACCACCACCCGCCAAGAAGGCTGCCGTCACACTTGCAGCACCATCCTCCAAGGTAACCGTAAAGAAGGAGGCGAAACCTGTATCCCTACCCGTCAAAGACTCGCGATCGGATTCGTCATTTTTCTCGGCTCCGAAACCCAAACCGAAATTACCCAGCTTCAAGAAGGCCCTAGTGACTGTCAAGAAGGAGCCGGATACAAATGTTGCGCAACCGTCGTCGATCGATCCATTTCAGGAAGCGCTCAAGTCCATGGGTAAAGGACGGAAAGCGTCTCCAGCCGTGTCCACACCTCCTTCGATTGCGGCAGCGAGCACGCCTCCCGCAGGCAATGCCATTGGTAAGACGAAGCGAAAGTCGGTCTCGTGGGCACCGGAAGGTCAACTGGAGTCGATCCGGCTGATCGAACGTGCGGTCTACGACGATGATCCAGTAGATGTCAGCCTTCCGCTCTATTTTCACGTGTACTGTACATTGATATCACGTGTCTTGGACTCGTCCGATAGGGTATACATACTGCGCACAGTCTTCGCGATCTTGATCGGGGAGAAGGGGCGGCGTTGCATGCACATTTGTTCGAAGAACTCATTGACTGGACGGATCCAATAAGTAAGTCGCCGAGATCATGATGGAACCTGTTCGATCGCTAACAACGGGGACCAAAACTCTATTCTTACAGCCATCGATATCCCAATAGATATTGAACTAACGCAACGCGGCCTGCAAAGCGTGGAGAAAATGACTCAAGAGGAACGAGAGCAGACCGCGCTGGGTGCGCTATATATGAGCGTGGCGCAGATACCAGACAGTCCGGCTGAGCCTGCCGCGACGATTCCGGAGGAGGATGTAGACGCAGACATCAAGATGATGACGGTGGGACCAGAGAGCGATATCATCTTTTGGAGTGGGGCTACACTGTCGCCGCCTGTGTCCGTCGCAGACCTAGTGAATCAGCTCGCGGGCGTAGATCATCCGATGGACGGCTCCACCCCGGCCGGCGGTCTGCCGGTGGGCTTTGACCCGAACATCTTGTCGTCCATACCACCAGAGCAGATGCAACAGTTGATGCAGCAGGCACAGGCGCTGCTCGGTCCGGGGCAAACGTCGAGTGGCAGTGGACAGCCACCCCCATTTAGTGGTGCGAGTCAGGCGCCGGGTTGGAATGCCCCGGGCCAGTTTCAAGAGTTTGGGCAGGAGTTTGCTGGGGACGATGCCGGCGCTCGGGCTCGATGGGCAGCAGCTGAGAGGGGGCGAGGACGCGGGGTTCGTGGACGCGGTGGACGAGGGAAAGGCGATGAGGGCTCGTATAGAAGTAGTAAACGAAGACCATGCAGTTTCTTTGCGGAAGGAAGGCGAGCATCGATCACGTTTTGAATTGTTGAGGGAAAAAAGCTGACGACCCGTCTTTCGTGATTGCAGATGCAGATATGGCGACCAATGCGACTTTAGCCACGAACCGATTTTCTAGTGAACGCTTAATATTTCCAGGACCGGTTTCCGTCTTTCTCAATTGCATGCGGTACTGTCTATGATCATATGTTGATTGCTTGGCCCATCACGCGCACGGTCCGGTCGGACGGTGTTTCTCCTATCAATCAATCGCATCATAAACCGAGGTTATAACGTTAATCTGCGAGCTTATTTATTGGGCGTCGGGTCAGTCATATACGCTCTTAAATCGCCGCGAAAAACAATTTTGCAATGTTCAGCAGAGCATCGTATGTAGTGGTACAGAAAGCTATAAATAACACATTGATGAGGGCATCACCAGAATCCGGCCTGCCAAAGGATAGAAAAGATATATGTAGGGACCTGATATGACAATCATGCACAATCACAATATACTTCCGACGCCTCGATAGCGACACAAGATATTCCACAAAAATCCACCAGATGCTAACCGTTCCGCTTTTGTTTACGTGTCTTTTTTGAATGTGGTTCAGCGTTGCCGATTGTCGGCGAGTTGGTATCGTTGGGTTTGCGTTTGAGGGTTGCCGCGGTCATGGTCGGGGTAGATGAGGTCAGTCCCGCCTGCGAAGGAGCGGGAGGCTGATTAGGTGCTGGGGGAGCGGGGCCGGAGGTGGGGAGCTTACTCTGCTTTGGGGGGACATCAGCAGAGGGCGGCGGCGGAATATTTTGAGGTGAACCGCCTGATGGCATAGAGTGTATAGGAAGAGCTGAATGTGACAAGCCCGGATACAGCGCCGACGTGGGTGGACCGCCATAGCCATGGAATCCACCACCGCCTGGAACTGGACCCATATATGTACCATTGACAGTTTGGTTATGTGCTGCCTCCCGGAGTTTCTTCGCCAGCGCTGAGAGTGCATCTACGTGGAGAATTGTATCAGGCGGCGTATTCATTATGTATTCGGGAGTGGCGTAGCTACCCATCGGCCCCAGGTGCGTTTCGCTTGCGAACGCAATCAAGTCTGTCATCTGACTTACGCTCTCGGCCAGCTGCAAAATGAAAACGGTTCGGATCATCGCTCGAGATAAATGTCATGTAGTACGGACCTCTAGACACCGCATAGTGGCTTGTGGGATGCCAAAAGCGTTGACCGGTTCGCCTGGTATTGATGCTTGGTCAATCAAAATGCGAGGGTCATCCCATTGTCTATCCTCCTCTCGTTGACCGATGGATGCACCATTCGGGCTGGGTGTAGGAGCATTACGCGAACGAGGTGTCTTGGGTGTTTCGACAGCACGTTGACCAGCGATACCATCGAGAGAGATAAACTTTTCGTGCGTATGTGCATCGAACTGAAGTTGATCAAACCTGAGCGTAAAGGGGGGTTGCTGGGGTTGTGCGGGACTTGTGAGTGGAACGATGAAGACATGGACCGTCAGGGGGCCGCGTAGTGTGACCGTGTATCCGTTATTATACTTGTACGTCCATACTGCGCTGACGCATTCCACGACTGCGTGATGTTGGGCAACAAGTCTCTCGCGCGCGCCATCGAGTGACAGTGTCATGGATTTGACGCCCGATTGTGTGGTCACCAGAAAAAACCGGGGTAATATGGGAACGCCGATTTCTGAGTGCGGTGCCGTCGGTAATTAATGTGAACGTTGCGACTTAAGCTGTCAGAGAACGGCAAAGTGACGTACCAAACGGTTTGGCTTCGTTCCTCTGGTTATCCTTCCACAAAGTGACCTTCATGATCGCCTTCGGCGTAAAATATTCTTGCACTAGCCCGTTCCAATATGATAATTGATGCTTCTAACAAAGAATTCGGAGTGAAATCAAAGTTAGCGGGAGGGTTGACAACAAGCGAAGAAAGGAACTAACGAGAGGGTTCTCATTCGAAAGTTGTCCACTAAACTGTAGTAAACGAATGAGCCCTTGGCCAAGCCCCAGTGGAGGGGCAATCCTGCTCATATGAAGCATCAGGATCTCGTCCCAGAATACGATCAGTGATGTTCGGAACTCACACGGGCCCGGGATGCCGTGGGATGACTGAGGATTGAAGTTGTGACGCACTCGCTTCCGAGGAAGTCGCGTTAGTGGCAGGCGAATTGGTGGTTGGTCCCTGCGGTGGGCGAGGCGCTATTGGCTGCTGCACCGATGGGGACTGTCGCCGCTGATGAGGTGATGATTGAGGAGGCTGGGTATGGGGGGTTATTCGGGCGGAAGCGAGAAGTCCAGATGAAGAAGAGGGGAGTTGTGATTGAGTGCTCCGTGGTGTGTGTGATGGTCCTGCCTGTGACGGTGGGCGACCTGGCGGCCCTTGTGGCTGAGACTGTGGTCGTTGTGGTTGCTGCTGCACATGTGCAGCCATAGGATCTGACGGAGAATGTCGATGAGGTGGGGGCATTTGTCGTGGTTGAACAGAATTCCCGTGCGCAGTGCTAGGATGTGATGGGGGACGTGCGGGCGGAGGATTTGATTGTGACACATAATGACTGCCAAAGTTGTCATTTTGTTGAAGCTCGTACTGTTGTGCAGGGGTAGGCTGAAATGAAGAGCGAATCGAAGTGGAGGTATTTTGGAGACCTTCGCCGATGGACTGTGGCATTTCGACAGCGTCGTTTTGGGAAACGGGGGGAGTAAAGGGGAATGCAGCGCCGGGGTTTGGTATTCGACCTGAACCAGCGACCATGTTCTGGGAGAAATGGCTGTTCTGGAGGCCCACGAAAGCGTTGTCAGGATGGCTTATCGGACGAGGACCTTGTGCTTGCGATGGGCCCGGCTGGCCCATGATCATGTTAGAAGCGGCGTGCTGCTGCTGGGGGTGGGCACCTGGGCGGGGTGAAGAGGTGAGGGAGGGAGCATGGTGAGGATGGCCGGGAACGGTGGGCTGAAAAGAGTTTTGAGATAAGGGCTGCTGGAGACCCGCCTGCGGCATTCCTGGGGGTTGGGGTAGACTGTTCATGATCTGGGATGGCGCGGAGGGTGCCCTGAGAGGGTTCTGTGGCACAGCAGTAGCGCTCGGTTGACGACCCATTAAATCTGGGGAAATTGATCCCGGAATGGAGGAAGGTAAGCGAGACATGATGGGCTGCTGAGGAGGGGGACGAAGGTGGGCAGACATGTTAGACTGTGGATTGATGGCCATGTTGATACCGTTGAGGGAGGGTTGGGCGGGATGCATGCCAGGGACATGTGAGACGGCTTGATTGAGGCCCTGAGGATGCGACTGGACACGGCGAACCTGTACACCATTGATGCCTTGCTGCATCATGCCTGCAGGAAAAGCCATGGATTGGAGCGGGTTATGTCCGAGCTGGGCCATATGGGATGCACTGGGGGGCGCAGCGGATACATTCATCTGTGGGTTCTGACCCTGCTGTATTGCATTCTGACGCATCTGGTACCTCGCTGCGGTGACCTGAAGGGTCGAGTTATTGTTGTTCTGGACGCCGGCCGCGAGCATAGCCGTAGAGGGATTTGGAGCGTTGGGCATGAGGCCGATGTGGTTTGGGGAGTGTTGCTGCTGCTGGGGAGGCTGCTGCTGGGAGGGGTGGAAGTGGGGGGAGTTGATGGGCACCTGGGTGAGCTGGGGGATGTTCTGCTGTGCACGCAACATGTCGGGGGGATGACGGACGTTCATGGCGACTGGCGGGGAGTCGGGAGGCGGGCGAGACGGGCGAAAAAAGCGGGAAGACGGACACGGGGCGAGCACGGGGCCAGAGCAGGGCGCACGCGACACAACGGCGGGGGAAACGGGCGGTGAAGGGAGAGAGAGAGAGCCGCGGCGGCGGGGCGGTCGCGACGCAGATCGTCTTTGCCGGCGGGGACGACGGCAGGAGGGCGGGTGTCAGCAGGGAATATATGATAAATGGGTAAAATAAAAGCAAGATATGATACTTGTGATATTTTTCGCGGAGAACGATATGTCAGAGGCTCGACGAGCACGTCGACGGCAGACTCAAACTTGTTCAGTACCCACGCTCCCACACCCTCTGCCACGTGCGCGTCCCTGCCACCACCACCACTCAATATGGTCCGCAAACTAAAACACCACGAGCAAAAGCTCCTCAAAAAAGTCGACTTTCTCGCCGTCCGTGCACCCGCTGACCCCCTCGAGACCCCCCCGCTGACCACCGCGACAGTGGAAGCAGGATGCCAACATCCGCGAGATCAACGTCCTCCGCAGATACCACATTCAAAACCGCGAGGACTACCACAAGTCAGTCCCCCCACACCCCCTGGCCATCACTCATCTCCCCCAGATACAACAAGCTGTGCGGTGCTCTCCGCTCGTATGCACACCGCCTCTCCATCCTCCCCGCACAAGACCCCTTTCGCACCCAGATGGAGGGCCAGCTCCTCTCCAAGCTCTACGACATCGGCGTCCTCACCTCACAAGCAAAACTCAGCGACGTCGACAACAAGCTCACCGTCGCTGCATTTTGTCGCCGTCGTCTCGCCGTGTTCATGTGCATGAGCAAAATGGCCGAGACAGTCAGTGCAGTGCGTACTCTCCTCGTGCACTCCTCTGCCACGCACCCACACACCGCCCCAGGCCGCAAAGTTCATCGAACAGGGTCATGTCCGCGTCGGTCCCGACACAATCACTGATCCCGCCTTTCTCGTCACGAGGCACGTCTTCTTTGCTCCGTCGCACTCACCACCTCACCCTCTCCTTAGGCACATGGAGGACTTTGTCACTTGGGTAGACACCTCCAAACTCAAGCGGACCGTCATGGCATACAACGACCAGGTCAGTTCCTTCGCGACCTCTCACACGTCCATGCTGACCGCATCCAGCTCGACGATTTCGATCTATTGTGAGCCCTTGCTACTCTGTGTGTCCTCCCATGCCATCGTTTTTGGTATGCGGTCGTCCCACTCCGATGGCGGACTTTACACGGGAATGCTCCAAGAGTGTCACTATGTCGTCACAATGCGCCTGCAGTAGTCTGTATATCTGTCTTCACGAGCGTCTATGCGATCGCAACTCCGTACCTTGTACCCTTCCCTGTATCTACTCGTCTCCTGTACCGTACTAGCACCGAGGATAACGAATGCGGTTTTTCACGCGAGTTGTTGCCGCGTCAAACATGCCAAGTTAATTGCCGCCAACAAAGTTGAAGTCTTATTCTCGACAACCATACACCCCTCCTTTACTTTTTTCCTTTCATTCTCATACACGCCCTATCTTTCTTTCTTGGAGGCAAACAGCCACTAGCCTATCTTTCGGGGGTGCAGTGTTTCGACCAGAACGATGGCGGAGGCCGGTGACGGGAATATCAAGGTCGTGGTACGATGTAGGCCTCTCAATAGTCGTGGTACGCCTCATACACACACCGCTTCTTGACACACCTCATCACTCACCCACTCCTTTCCTCCCTTTCGCCGTCCCTTCCGCGAACCGATCATGCAGAGCTCGCGAGAGGCGCCAAACCGCTCATCCGCATGCAAGGCAACCAGACGTTCCTGGATCCGCCTGAGGTTGGGTCCGCCCAGGACTCCAAGCGTGCCACGGAGCGGAAAACGATGGCCTTTAGTTTTGACAAGAGTTATTGGTCTGCTGGGCCTCGCGATGAGCCGGGGTATTGTTCACAGCAGACGTTGTACGACGACTTGGGGAAGGAACTGTTGGACCATGGATTTGCAGGATTTAATGCGTGTATTTTGGCTTGTGAGTCTCTTGCAATCCTGTCACTCCGTCGCCCACCATCTTGCTGAAATACGACACGCGTGTCAAGATGGACAGACTGGTGAGTAGCTCCCCTGTGGTGTCAAGCACGAGCTACTCACGCACCGACCTCGACAGGTTCTGGTAAATCTTATAGGTACGTTCCAAACTGCATCATATATGCGCCCAAAGTCCGTTGACCTGGCCATTGGATAGTATGATGGGATGTATGTGCTCCACAGACTCGTACCGTCACACTCATTGACAAGCCCTGTCATCTCAGATGGGCCCGATAAAGGAATTATACCTTTAACATGCTCGGAGTTGTTTGTACGCGTAAAACAGAAGAAGGCCAACGATCCCAATATCAATTTCACAGTAGAGGTATCATACATCGAGGTATGTCTCACCCACTCGTTTGATATCCATTGGCACAATACGATGACTACAGATATACAACGAAAAAGTGCGCGACCTCCTGAACCCCAAAAATACGGGGAACTTGCGCGTTCGAGAACACCCAAGCCTGGGACCATACGTCGAGGATCTATCCAAGTTGGTCGTGAGCAGTTATGATGAGATGATGACGCTCATGGACGAGGGGAATAAGGCGCGGACGGTCGCTGCCACCAACATGAACGAGACGTGAGTTATAATGTTGCACTCTCCACGTTCACATGGGGTACTCAATGCCCACGTGCTCAGGTCGTCTCGATCCCATGCCGTATTCACCCTGCTGTTGTCCATGAAGAAACATGACGTCGATACGAACCTAGATACTGAGAAAGTATCCCGAATCAGGTCCGTGTTCGCCTTTGGAGCGTTGACACGACCCGAGCTGACGTCCACTGCAAGCTTGGTCGACTTGGCAGGTTCAGAGCGAGCTAACTCGACAGGGGCGACCGGTCAACGTCTTAAAGAGGGTGCAAACATCAACAAATCGCTTACGACGCTCGGAAAGGTCATCTCTCAACTCGCCCTCGCGAGCCAGGACGCAGGCAAAAAGGGAAAGAAGGGCAAGGGCGACGAATTCATCCCTTATCGCGACTCCGTGAGAACGAAATTCTAACCGTTCCGCCTCCGACTCTGATCGACGTACTGTCGAACACTAGGTTTTGACATGGCTGCTCAAGGACAGCTTGGGGGGAAACTCGAAAACGGCTATGATCGCCGCCATTTCGCCGGCCGATTACGAAGAGACGTTGAGTACACTACGGTATGCTGATCAGGCGAAGAAGATCAAGAACAAGGCCGTTGTGAACGAGGATCCGAACGCGAAACTCGTGCGCGAGCTCAAGGAAGAGTTGGAGTTGCTCAGGGGTGAGTATATGCCGGATGGTGTTGTGCGACGTATTACCAGCTGACTTCACCGCAAGCTCGCGTGGCGTCCTCGAGTGGAGAGGATATGTTCGACCCACATATACCCCCGGAGAAACAAAAGGTCACATACCAGACAAAGGACGGAAAGATCAAGACGGTCACGAAGGCAGAATTGCAGGAACAAATGGAAACGAGCGAAAAGTTGATGCAGAGTCTGAACGAGACGTGGGAGGAAAAGTTGGCAAGGACGCAGGAAGTGCAGAAAGAACGAGAAAAGGCTCTGGAGGAGTTGGGCATCACGGTGGAGAAGAATCTTGTTGGTGTGCATACCCCGAAGAAGGCTAGTATGTTACGAGCACCAAACCAGCATCACGCTGACATTCTTTTTGTAGATGCCCCATTTAGTGAACCTGGTAAGTATTGTTATGCGCAAGTACTGGATCATGTGCTAAACGCACCTCTTCCCTGCTCAGAACGAAGGCGAGTATTGACACTACTTCATACTTGCTCGAATTGTTGACGCAGTTCACAGACCCATTAATGAGCGAATGTTTGATATATCAGCTTAAACTCGGTCGTACTATGGCATGTTCACTCATTCTGATGTCGTTAACGAGTACTCAGCTTGGGAGAACAGGTAGGCCGCCTGGACAGCGAAAAACCGGCGGCAATCCGGCTCAGTGGAGACAACATATCCGAAGAGCACTGTGCGTTCGAGAATGTCGATGGCAAAGTGACGTTACATGCCATGCCAGATAGCGTGACGGTAAGTGCATATTTGGGAGCTCTTGCAGGCTGCCGACTTGCTTCGATAGTTCCTGAATGGAAAGCAAATCACACCGGGCCAGGTGAGCATCATGATGGTATTTGAAGAGGTCCGTTGTAATCGTGTCTGTAGCCACACAAGCTGCGATCGGGTTATCGAATCATTCTTGGTGCGTCTAATGTGCTAGTGTAGTCTGCGACCTTCGTCGTTGATTAACTCTTGGACAGGGGATAATCATGTTTTCCGGTTTAACAACCCTGAAGAGGTTCGAAAACAGCGTGATCGAGCGACCGCCCGATCAAATTTGCACCTGAGCGTCTCTGCTGCCGACATTGAAGGCGCTGAGGTCAATGCTACGCCCTCGACTCGCCCTCCGTCCAGAGCTTCATCCGCGGGCGACGCTGACGTAGATTGGACTTTTGCGAGGCGAGAGGCTGCTCTAGCCCGACTGGGCCTCGATCCTACACTGGACAACCTTCCGGACGAAGAGATCAACAAGCTCTTTGAACGTATCACCAAGGTCAAGACAATGCGTGACCACAATTCGAAACCACGGCCTGAGAGCAGTCTCAGCCAACGTGACGACGTGTGGAGCGAGTCGGGTCGGCCGTTCTCTAGCGACGCGACGACGGACGACACGAGTGTCGATGCCGGACCAAGCCATGGGAGCCCCGATATGGATGGCCCCCTCAAGGACGTTCAGCATCAGCTCGAGTCTCGTCTCCAGGCCATCTCAGAGTCCACTGAGGCTGAAGACCTAAAGGTGGAAAAGGATCACATGAAACACCAGTTGAAGATGGTTCAACAACAACTCAAGCGACTCATCAATGCACGTGCGCACGGAGAATCGGAAGATGATATTGTTGCATTCGAGCCTGTCATCTACACGGCAAAGCAGCTGCGTTTAATACGCAAGGTCCTGGATAAATGGCGGGCCCATCGGTCGTTTTCCATGGCTGAGACTGTGTTATCTAATGCCGTCCTTGTAAAAGAGGCAACTGTTATCAGGTACGGAGTTTTTTGTGAGCTGACATAGAAACAAGGTCGAAAGTTGACCAATTTGAATTTCGATTGTAGCAAGGAACTTGGCAAGGAAGTTTCCTATAATTTTACTATCGCCTCCGGTGGGTCGCTGGCAGCGCCGACTTCCGGCGTGGATAATATCGGAAGTCTCGATGGGTTCGGCGATGTTGCTGATCCTCGATTGGCCTCTGCGTCCCAACCATCCGTTGCTATCAAAGTTCTTGACAAGAAACATTGTGCGATCTATACGTGGTCCATGGACCGTCTCCAGCAACAGCTACAACGGATGCGAAATCTAACGACTTATATCGATAGACCATCATATACCCAACATTTCAGCTCTGATAAACCCTTTTACGATTCTCCCCCGCCACAGTTTTCTTTCATAGGCAATGCCCTCATATCCCTAGCACCCCTTTCACGTCGCCTCTCCTCATCCTCTGCGGTGCCCATATTTTGCCGTTATACGGCAGAGGCAATCGGCTCCTGCAGGGTAGACCTCAAGATTTCCAGCGTAATCCAAATGTCCACAAAGCATGCATCCGGATCGGCTGCCTCGACTAGGCCCTGCTCTCCAGTTCCGTCTCTATTGTCCTCAGGGAGCAAGATCAGCTTTTTCTTGACTATTGATTCCATCAAAGGACTTTCGTCCCACGACTTCGCAGCTTTGCATCTACAGGTGCGATTATCTTCGTTCGTGGGACCATCACTTGCGAACGAAGAGATATTCTCGTCCTCTGTGCTGGATATGGAAACATCTTCACTCTCGGAACTCAAGTTTCGGCGGACATTCTCCATTGTGGCTCCTACCAAGGTTGTCAATTACTTGCGACAGGGATACGCTCCCATAGAATTCTTCGCAGCTGTCAAGCCAACTTACTTGGAGCGCCTAGAACGATGGGACGAAATGCGCGAGCTGCGAGTTCACCCGCGCCCGCCCTCCTCCACGAGCCAATCCGATAGCAAGTCGTCAAATACGCAGATGATGAGACGATCTGAAACAGATTTCGTCATCGAGCAACTTCATGACGTTGCGGCCCGCGTCCAAATCCGAGAGCTTGCTGCGGATGGGGAGTACGTCCCCGTTCCTGTGGTTTCTCAGGGAAGCCTCGATTCGGGTGCATTCTTCCTTCATCAAGGATTACAACGTCGGGTTTTCCTGGAGCTCTCCTCTGATTCAGGACCTCAGCTCCCGTGGTCCAATGTTACCAAGATCAGGCTGGGAAACGTGCGTTTGCTTGATCCGAAGGGCCGAATACATGACTCGACGTCGAAAACCATGGTCACCCTTCCATTGCTGGCGGATCAGACGGTCGAGTTCAAGCCAGACGGCACTGGATCGTTGACGTCAGAAGCCCTTTGGGACTCGAGTGTTCACGATTCTGTGCTGCTGAATCGCGTCACGACAAATCCGTACCGGATCATTCTGCAACTTCAGTGGGCAGTGGTAGTGGAGTCGTGTAGCGAACCGGTCCAATTCTCCATGGATATCGCGGTGACGATGCAGACGCGGGATGCTCGTCCACCGAACCGTTTCCTTACCTTCCTCAGCTCGGGCAAGATTCTTTCAAGGATGAGTTCGATATTCAAAGTCCGTCTGTCCCCGCCCCTGACACGTTCGCCACAAGACCTGTGGCGTCTTGACACGTCGGAGAAGTACGTGCGTGGGGAGGAGGTGTTACAGAACTGGAAGCCCAGGGGTATCTCTGTTGTCGAGGACTACGATCGTCTCGTGAAGACCGAAAGAAGAGCCGCCGACGTGCAAGCTGTTCGTGTTGTGTTGGCATCCTCCCGTGCGATGTCGCGGCCTGCTCCATCAGGGTCCGCGGTGTGGAGTTCGGATACATTACTCCAGAAGACGATGACACTCTGGCAGAAACGGTTCGGTCATCCCGACGAGGTTTGTTGGATTACATATCACAACGTGGAGATTGGCTCATGATGTGATTTATCTTGACGTAGATCGCCCTAAGTCAGGTTCCGTTCGAGATGAACAAGCCCACCCCTACTTCCAAAGCCAGCAGGGTCCTTGACGCCACCGTTAAATTCAATTCAACTGTTGCCTTGGTTCCCCACAGGCGAGTCTGGAGATATTATCTTATGGGGCTAAACAGCTAAGATTGAAAAAAAAAAAATCTTTTCCCCACAGTGACGGCCCAACAAAGAGAGGACATCTACTCGTTCTGACAGACGCCAGCCAGGACACCTGGGGCAAGCGGTGGTTTGTCCTTAGGAGGTGACGTTCATCTTCTTTGGAAGCGTTGGATGTTATTCACATAAATCGTAGACCTTATCTCCATGTGTACACGAGTTCAAATGAACTCGAGGAAGTTGGCATCATCAGCCTCAACGGGATGAATATCGAATGTGACACCAACAAAGAGGCTCTTTTTGGGGTGAGTCGAAGGCGCATTATGTTGGGCTCTTGATCTGATGCACCTTCTCGTAGAAACAATTTTGCTTCACGCTGTTCACCGCAGCTAATTCGCATGTGCTTGCTGCGCCATCGTTGAAGGAATTACAGTCATGGACATCGAAACTAGACCCTACCGGTTCCAACCTCACCTAGATGGCTCGCGTGACGGATCGTTTTTTCTTTTTTTTTTTTCATGTTCCCCATATATCCTATTGAGCTCATACTCGTCTACATGTCTACACGTATACCATAGTCACTATACGAAATCTGTTTGTGCTACGCCCTCACGCAAGGCACAGACTTGTCTGATGCATCGAAACACCCGAGTTTGCTGACGCACAAGGTACATGCGTTTTCTCACCCGGGCCCCGGCTTGGTGTCGGGGCTTTGAGGTAGATGCATACTACATCACACGACCGAAAAACGCCTTACAACGGGTACACGTGTTCTTACCCCAAATGAGCTTCGAAGGAGAATTCCATGACGATATTAATGTGTTCCGGATATCGATAGACTCGACTTGATACGTGGCTGCCATATACCCATGCACATCGATGATTGCACGGAATCCCCTCGTAACTTCAGTCAGATAAACTTTCGGGAGGATGGGTTGCGAATGTTCTCAATGGAAGTTCATCGCTACGAGGCTACCTTGAAGCTCCGTCGCCGCGGGCGGGAACGGGGGACGGTTGGAATACCCATTCCGAATTCCGAGAGGGGTCTCAAACACGTAAAATTGTGAGAGCTCAGTTCCGCTTTCGTATGTTCCCACCCAAACAAGCTTTTTGTGCTCTGCGCTCCCACGACAGCGGCGCCTTGTACTAGTACTGGAACGTCGAGCGTACCAGCGCTATGTGAATTCATTAATTTTTTAGTATGTGCCAGCTGACACCGCCACCGGATTAAACGACACGCCACTCCGTCATTCGTTCATTTTGCATTGACGACCATCAACAGGTGCGAATCGTGTCAAAATCGCGTGTTGTTCCGTTGTCGGCTTGGTTAACTCCCATCACTTCCGTATTTCACCGGCCTCTCAAGCCTGTCACGTATATCCCCACCCACTCTATCACGAGGCCTAAAACGGGGTTCTCATCTTGGACATCACCGTCTGTCGGCCAACGCACTTTTCAGGATGTGGCAGTTGGCGTTGCCATTCGCAATTGTAGAAGTGATGGATACGGGCCCCATTGATTTCTCATCGCGTGTCTCTGTTGCTTCAGGACGAAATCGTCTGTTAACTCGGGACCCCTCGTCAGCAGATTATCCCCATACAGTGACTGAATAACGATTTCCTTATTTTTGAGTCTTGACGATTGGGGAGGAAGGTACCGGTGAACAGGTTTGGCCATGATGCAGATTGGTAAGTGCTCTGTCATGGGTTGGAATGAACCCCAGGGACGAGAAGAGAACACGACGTCATCGGAAACCTGGCCAGGTCTTCCAGATTGCAGTGCTTAACCCGGCAGAAAGATCACTCCGGGTTCATGCACATGCCGGGTACGATTTATGATAGTTCACAGGTTTGTTTTACTTGGCGTTTGAGGATACAACGTTCGAGCGCTGGGGTTGCATTGTGGTTTGGTTGGAAACACACCGCCCGGCGCCAAACCCGTACACCTCTATACGTGGGTCACAGCCTCTCACCGCCCGTTGCGATAGGAGGACAAGACTAACGACTGCGCCCCATGCTACGAGTATCATGGAAGTCGGTCAGCAATGACCGCACCGTGGAATCGAACGGCGACACTCCCACTTCCGATCATTCGAAACCTCGGTTGTCAACATACCACCCATGTGGACCATCGCTACCGTACCGCAGTCCAGGCGGGAGCGCACGATGAACCTCTTGAAACAAAGGAATGAGTAAGTGTGTTCTACTAAAACCCTACACGTTGAAATGGTAGCCGACGACAGTCCTGCGCCACTGGAAGTAGGGCGCCTCATGGAGGTGCCACGCAAACCCTTCTGCGGGGCTTTGGCAGCCCGAGCTTCGGACAGGGACCAAAGTGTGGAGTCGAGATGACTTGTAGTTTTGATTACGCCTTTGTTGGACGGACCGTCACGGTGTCGATAGATAAATCATTCACTGGCAGAGGTTCAACTCGGATGCTGTTCGAGAGTGACGACTGACGCTGTAGATCTTTGGAGGAGCTACCTCGATCAAACCCAATACGGTCCTCATGATGGATGGACGGACCGTCCTGACAATGAAGTAGGGCATAACTACACTGATGATATTGATGATCTCCATGATGGCGACACCGATATATTTCACCCGGGGCGTCGTTCCTTACCAGATTCATCTGAATGCCACGACGTCAACCTACGTCGGTGGCTTGAGCCACCAGATGTCTCTCCGCAAACATTAGATAGAGACGCTCATCGGCGTAAATATATCTGTAGATTTTTGATTCCGACGAC
>JBBPQN010000264.1:0-19675 GCA_038092575.1 Boletus subluridellus | reverse complement strand
TTGGCATTATGATTACAAAATGATAATATTATATATATCTTTATCAAGTTGTATCAGACTGATAACTGCTTGACCATATTTATCTAGGCATAACAGCACTTAAACATTTTCCTGATGAGTCAAGTGAATGGAGACTGCATACTGGAAATGTTAGTAATGCTGCATGCAGGTGACAGCAAAGATACACACTCAATTGGAAACTTAGCCAAAAGAAGAAGTCAAATCAAGTCACAAGCAATGTATCTGGGAATGAGTATGAAACTGACGCCACAATTACCAAAAAGGGAATGTGACTCAGTGACAGCTGTCAACGCCACCAAAAAGGCTGATAACACTGTTGTATTTAAGTGAGACAGATTCAGGATGAAGGAAGCTGGGGAATCTATGACTGAGTTTAACACTACTGTACAAAAATGCTACTTTCAGGTTTTCCAGCCTGAACCAAATCTTATGGACTATGGGAAACTCCCATCCCATCTTGACAACTCTCAATTAGGACCAATCGCTTCATGTGTACACAGAGCAATCGGCAACCACTTAGCTGAAGAAGTCATATTCAATTCCACCCAATTTATCATCCTATTGCACAGAGTTCAAAACAGAACTACCGACTACAAGATCACCTATGTTATCAACACCAATCTACCTGAGCTTGGAGCTGGCAAGGACCAACTAGAGGTGAGCCTCCCCACAGTCCACTTACCCAACAACAGTCGAAAGATTATGTTGCTGGTATCTTACACTGTATTCCACCAATTTGGCATACCTGGGGACCCTTTCCTTCCCCACTACCAACCTCACCTCAAGCGGTACCACTGCCTCACCAACACGTACTTCTTCCTTTCCCTCAGTATCCACTTTACTCATGGTGGGTACAACCTACCCAACCTAAACCTCCTAGCTGAGGTATGCTCACTCCAACAGCAACTCACTCACCTCAAAGCTGAAGAAGACATGAGAAAGTACCTAGAGGATGGACAGTGCAGTAGGAAAGTTCCCACTGTCCACTCATACCTCATGTCTATGACTATCTCTCTCCCTACCTTAGCAGGGAATACACTCAGCACTTGGCTGTTTGATAAGGGTCTATTCCTTCAGAACCCACCACCATCCCCCACAAGCTCCCTCTTTGAAGAGGACTTGGAAACCTTAGATGGATCAGACAATGAAGATTACACAGATGCTGATAATGAGGCCAGTATAATATCTTCAGATGACTCCCAGTATCCTCCACCTCACACAAATCTGACCATCTACACAACCACCATCAGGCAAAGAAACAGGTACAACTTACCCTACACAGTCAAGTTTGATCCCAATGAGATCCATACTCACTCATCTAACCAGTTTACCACTATCACATACTTGGACAGATTCTTTGATGAGGTCAATAAATGAACTTATAACACACCCCACATCACCACTGGCTTTATCCAAGCCTCAGAGTACAACCCCAATTACCATCCACCACCGTTCCACAGATCTTTTCCTGCCAACTATCTAGAACTGGTTAAATTCTACACTACCACTCTATATGCAAATCAAAAGTGTTATGTTGACAATAAATGCAATGCTAACAGTAACCACTCTGATGCTAAACTACTGATCAAGCACCCTCCCCCCATCTACTTTAATTGCACCACTGCCTATAAACTACATGTCTATCAGATGAAAACCAACCATCAGACCCACCTACTGGAGCTCCACAAACTCAGAGAAGATGCTATGAGCCTTATTCACACCCTTCATGCTATATTAACCCCCCACCAGAGCATCACATGCATGTGCCCTGACATACAGATTTATTTCATCAACAGCAACACATGTGCTACCACATACCTAGACCGGGGAGCTTTCTTTCAGCAGTGAGCCCCTAGCACAAACCCACTTTTTTCAGTCAAGGAAACTAACTGGCTTTATCAGATCCACTGCTGGACTACTACACTTCCATGGCAAATGAGAACTTGCCAAAAAGATTGACCTTATTCTACAGCTACCCCTTCCTGATGAAGACCTCATCACTTCCCTTCTTAGCTGGGGTTACCTACATGAGCCTCTCATACACACTTTGGTGGTGGGAAGTATGGCTATAACTTTGGTCTACATGCCTGAGATGTGCCAAGCACCACTGAAAGGAGCAAAGGCACAGACATGGTGGTACAGTATTGCAAAAAGCAAACTCAAATGGATGGGAACAACTTATGTCATCAGTACAATATAGTTGATGAAACACTAGTGGCTGTGTCTCAATACTCCTTGAAATACAACCACCACCTTCCGCACTTAGAAATTAACTAATCAAACCATCATAAACCCCAATGGCTGTAAGTTAATTTTCTTGCTTACCAATCAACACTTCAGCTAATTCAAGTGTTTGTTATCAAGTCCAACACCAACACTGTAAGTCCAGTTTTTTTTTTCTATCTGCACAAATGAGTGCTTGTTTACGCACCTCTTAACCTTAGGACATTTCCACCACCACCACTACTGCCATGGTAGTAGACACACCAGTTCAGGAGGTAAGCCTGGTACAAACAAGTGCTTGTTTGCACTTATCTCACCACATATACATACATGTAAATATTGCTTCTGTTGCCCCCACTGCTGCCACCATAATGATAGGCACACTGGTTGAACAGGTGAGTTTGGCACAAGCAAGTGTACTAGTTTATCTGTGCTCATCATATATTCCACCCCACTATTAGAATATTGAGGTTGCTGCTGTGCAGCAAACCATGGAGGTACATGTGCACAAATGAGTGCTAGTTTGTGCTCATCTCATATAATATCTAGGTTCAGGTTTCTACTGGCAGCAGGCAGGACAAGGAGGTGAGCTAGCATAAACAAGCACTAGAATATACATGCTTATCACCCATTGTCATGTATGTAGGTCACACCTGGACAGGCTGTTGCAAAAGCCACTGGCAAGACACCAGTAGGTAGTGGCACAAACTAGCACTCCTTTGTGCTAATCCATGTTGTGTGTGTACTAGGCCAAGGCTGTTAAAAAGACTGCCCAGAAGATGAGCACCATTTGATGGGTGCATTTTTTCTGCCATGTTCACTCACAAACATTTCCTCAGGTGGTAAATGTAAATGTAAATGAACTGGTAAGCTAGAGGGTGGCATAAATAAGTGCTTGAATGTGCTCATCTGACATCCACACAATATTAATGAATTTTATGTAATAATAAAATTTCTTGATGTATGCAACTTATTTCTATCTTAACACCACAGGTACAGAGATTCAACAAACACAATTATTGTAAATATCTTTATATTGTTCCAGCATACACCATCAAAATGGTGCTTGTCATGGTTTGTATTGGCTGTATTGAATTGCAATGTCTTATTCCCTGTCTCATTCAATTCCACCCAAATCCAGTGTTAATAGATATCTGATGGAGAATCTTTGAGAGCTTCTATAATATGGTGCTTGGCATTTGCAATAACTTTATGAACAAGCAATCTGTGAGATCCTACAAGATGGGTCTGAACCTCCTCAAAACATTGCTCTCTGATTGCATATGTTTTCTCTGGCATGATAGAGCAATTATATATGTACATGGCCTTTGTCTGCCTTCAAACTAGCGAGCTGGATCTTGGCAATGGTATCTATGCAGAATTAGCATTGATTAGTTATTGTTAATAGTCACTAAAGTAAAGATAAAGTACAGCAGTGCAATGTAATTGTTGCTTATATAAGCTATAATCCTAATATGGAATAGAAAACTCCAATAGAAGTTGCACCACCACAAACATATAGATCTATATACAAATGGTCCTTGATTGATGGCATTCAAGTTGAGATTGAGATAGACTGGAGTTATATAATAGTTGAGTATATATATAAAGGGTATACATAAACTTGCTAGTGATGATGGGGCTGATGAGAGGAGAGAGTAATAATGGCTAGCACATGGTAATTTCCTTGTATAAATTATGCAGTCTAAGTTACTATTATATATAATATGTTGCATTCATATTGCACAGCTAACCCTATGTATACATAATTTACTAACTCTTAAAGAGATGTCAATGAACCATGAAATATTTTGTATATTAGAGTACAATAAATTTTTATCTTTTTATCTGTAAAATCTAAAAGGAAATAGCTGCTTGATAGTTTCATTATACCAGTGAATTTTATAGAATATATTGATTTAAATATGAGACAGAGCAAATTATTTTATTGTTTATTGTTTATTAAAAATTAATCTATAGTTTATATGCTAACTATCAATAAATTGATTGTAAAATTATATGATTAAATTGATAATATTTATTGAATTTGATCAATAACAATTGTATTGTATATAATATAAATCAATTATATATTGTTAATAGTATGGATTACTATATTCATATCAGCATATATTCTAACTACATTATTAATTTAATTGATTGTATGTTAGTATCAAAAATTTATGCCTCATTACTTAATTAGCATTTATTCTGTGTGATAAGTTTTTGAATAAAATATTATAGAACTACTCTTCAAAAAACATTTTATATTTATATGACAAGAAAGCGTAAATCTTATTTAAAAACTGACATCTCTTTATTGTACCTGTTAAATAGAACAAATCTGAATATTCCATTATTTACCAATTAATAAATCTAAAAACTAACTTAATTTACTTTTTACAATTTCTTGCTATCTAGTTTATATTGCAATGAAATATATCCATAATATAAATAATTGCAATATATTTAAAGTTTAAAATTTACAATTCAAAGAAAATTTAATTTAACAAATGAAGCAAATAATTTTTATGTTTTATTTTTAAACTAGCTACCTAGCAATTCTTTCATATTGGATTTAAAAGTCTACACTTTTTTATGTTACTTATGTTAAAATTTTAATATCATTATTTCAATGTTCTACTCCAGAAATTCCTTCCTCAGGGATCCTTATTAAAATCAAGTTAATATCTTAGAAACAAAATACTAATTGATAAAAACATAAAATAGCAGGAATAGGCTTAATTGTTATAAATGCAGATGTAGTACATGATTGTGGTTATGTTTTTATAGATATTATCCCTAAATCAACAAATAATATGTAACCCTGAGTAATTTTTGATACTTAATAAACCTATGAAGATGAGTCATTGACATCCATTGGTGAAGATGCATATTCTAATTTTATAATGTAATGATTGATTTTGAAAAGAAAAGGGCAATAAAAGTATTTTTCATACCACATTCCTTATTGTGTAGCAATTCTGTGTATTGTGTTTTTGATATTGGCACTGTAGTACCACAAATTTTCACTGCCTAATCTAATCTGATACTAATGCCACTATTTCTGCATACAAACAACAAAAAATTCCTATAACAAAAAAAATGAAATATATATCCAATTGTGGAGTAAAATCAATTATTGAATATCATGGCAATGTTGTTAGCAATTCCCAGATAATGAAAGAATATGTACATACTCATAGAAAGCTATGTTATCAATCAATTAAATCAACCACCAGATCATGATAGTCAAATCATTTCAGTGTCATTGTCACAGTAACAGAATTATAGAAACCTAGAGATATAGTGATTTCAGACCAATGATAGTTTTTGCAGAGTTCAATAGAATTTTCTGTGGACAGATCATATTGTGGCCTGTGCTACTGCCTTCCAGCAAAGATTGTTTCCAGTCTTAAAAATGCTACCTAACAATAAGAATAGCCTGTTTCTATTGCCAACTCTTTGAGCATCCATAAAATTGTTTGAGTGAACAGCACAATATTCTTTCCCTCCTTTGAGATGAAAACATGACATGCTGTGTCATGAGATCATCCTATAACCCTTTTTGCATTCTTCCAGTGGCTTTTAAACTTTCTAAATTCATTGATAACATTTCTGAAATTCAAACAACAATTTAATTGTGGTATTGATCTTAGATCAATGCATGAAACCACTTATAAAATTTGATTTACATTTCAAGAATGTTATTCACATGCATTCTTAAGTGACATCATTAAATAATTCTAGTAAACTTGGTTAGGATTTAACTTGAATTCTGGCAGCATTTTGCAGTCAACTATACACATTTTGTAGGTTATACGATTTGTGTAACATGTAATGAAGGTTGTCAATATATAGCAGTATAATAATAACTCTTGGCAGACCAAAAGATTCAAAGTTCAGGATGAAAATCTACCATTGGGGCAGGGAAACTATCCATCTCAGTGAATATATTTATGGTTGGACACAAGATGGGTGGATTAAAATTATCCAGCTGAAGGCTTATCCATATTATATTTAATAGTGTCTTGGAGATCCTATATATTTATCTGCCACTCTTCAGTCCCCATGAGTTCAGTGATGGTTAGCCAAGATCCAGCTGGTTGAGCAATTGCTAGATGTACTATTACATATCATACATTTGGAGGTGTGGACTGCAAACTTTTTAGCAATAAAGAAACTAGTTGAGCAACTGCCCTTGTCTTTAATTTCTTGATCCATAGTGTAATCTGGAATGGATGTCATTATCAACTACTTAACTCTGACACATCTAGATTGTAGAGGTACAGTTTCTTTTTATAATCATTTGTTGAGTCTTGGAGAAGGTCATAATGCAATCCTTAATTTAGATGGTCTTGAAGCTCAGTTTACATATAATTCTGCCAATAGTGACTTTCTTACAAGTGGAGCCTTTAAGTACTCTGTTTCCCAGTGGTTGAAGGGTGAAAGAATAGCCATTATACATTATTCAAAAGATAATGTGCATAATTCTGTAGGAGTGAAGGTGATCAAGGATTAGGAGCCTGATCCAGATCCTTGATCACCTTCACTCCTACAGTGATGAGGAGGGGAAAGTTATTTTATCAAGAAATTGATGCCTTCTCAGTATATATATCATCTGATGAAGAGACTAAAACCTCTAGAAAAAGGAAAATCTCAAAGGCTCCCTTAGTATCTCAGCCATCCACTTTGGACATTGGTGTAGAAGATGTTTTATTGATGCAGATTCATTTTTACAATTAGAAAGATTAAAGTAACAATAAATTAAATTCAAATTGACATCTAAAGAAAAATATATTCAAAATAATTTTCTCTTGGAGTGGCTACCTTGGCAGTCCAAGTACCTCTCCATTGTGCTTGGATCTGGTGTCCTTCTTAATGCCCCCCTGCAATGTATGGACTGTCTTCAAGCAGATGGCATTATCTGGTGTCTTTTATGTCATGGAGATCATGCATGGTGTCATCTCTTTGTTGTTAAAGCTCATACATTCCATTTATTTCATAGACTTTAGGAGTGATAGGAGGATTCTTCCAATGTCATTTCTCTTTGGGACCTTGGATTCACCTTGAATCTAGGTCACAATAAAGGCCCTTGCCTCCTCAATACTATTGGCAGCTCAGATTCTACATCTGATCAATTTACAGTGGTGGATTTAGCTAGGATTTTCATTCACACCATCAAGTGATGTAGATGCAATGGTGGTACCATTGAAGATGGACATCCTCAACTACTGCAGGCTAGGCTCATCCCTTCCACTATTACAGAGCCTCAAACTGCCTTCACCTTCAATGTTCTTGATGATTTTCTTATTAAGGCCCTAGAGCACAAGACATCAGCCTCAAGCTTCTATTAGAATCTCGAAAGGATTACTAACAATGCCTTTTCTGACATCATTCCAGGGAGTTTGAATATTAAATATTTTTATTTTTCAAAACAAATACAAAGGAAAAGGACTAGTCACAACTGAGACCAGTGGGACTAGTGGTAAGGAAAAGCCTTGACTGGAATTAATGAACCAGCTGTATGGCTACACACATCTCTGATAAGTCAGGTTTGTTGTCCTCAGCTATTTGTATGCTGACATTAGATAGAAAAACATTGTGCTCCTGATGATGGGTTCAGTGCTGATGAAGAATGTTTAGTAAAGTGCACACAGTCTATTCTGTTTGAGTCTCTTTTCAAAAAGCTTCATATCATTCAAACTTTTTCCACCTCACAAGTAATGGATGGCCAATGGAATGAAATAAAAGAAGACATCTTGGCAGATGAGATTCCTGAAGCATCCAATGGTTTGTTTGGGATACTCATTGACATGGTGCACAAGCTTGTGGATGATGAAGCATATACTCAAACTACCATATCTCACTTGGAAAGTGAGATCACTTGTCCCCCTCTAGAGAGACTAGTCAAATGGCTGAGAAAAGAGTGGGTCAAGGATGAGATTATGGGAGAGCTGGTTACAAAGAGATTGAAGCAGAGGAAAAAGGACATGACGGAATTCATTGCAAAGAGTAAGAACAGCAATGAGGATATTGTGAATCAATTCTGATAATGGCCTGGTGAACTTTGCTTGTGATCTCTCAATGTACATGTACTGTTACACTATGGAACCTTTTATATAGCTGCAGCTGTCAGCATGTATTGGACATTTTTGGCAAATGCATGCTTGGATGGTCATAGATGACTTGTTTTAGTAAACATATACACTAATTCAAGAGTGTGCATATCATGTTAGTGAACATGTATACTAATTCAATGGTGTGATTCTAATCAATGTGGATGCTAATATGGTGGCATGCATACCATTTTAGTGAACATATATACTAATCCAGCAGCATGTACACCATTTCAGTGAATGTGTATGTTAATCCAGTGGCATGCATGCCATTTCAGATGAATGTACATGCTGATGGAGTGATATGCATGCTGTTTTAGTGAATGCATATGCTAATAAGGATGGTGGCAATGTTGGCATACATGGTGCACCCTGGAAAGCCAGCTGTGTTTCCATAGGTAAGATTACTAGGTCCATTATAGCCACTCGACTAGCCATCCAGTGAAATCAGCCTTGATCTCCTCCTTTCAACACAAGCTTTTTGCCTGATATGTTGTTGAGTGGAGTTTGATCAATGGATTCAGCATTGCAACCACCAAAACTTCAAGCCCCGTTTGGAGCACAGAAAGAGTACCAGTGATGTGAAACTGCAGGCAAAAATCCCAAGGGTCATTCTCATTGATCAGCTTTACTTCAATTTCCACAATAATAAGCACTTGGAATGTATTGCTTCCTTGCCAACAATCTCCATCTGGAAACTTCTAGAGCTGTACCCTCCAAAAGGTTTTTGATAGTATAAGAGCAAGAGGGCATGAACAAGATGGCAAGTTGCTCTTGCACAAGTAAAGAAAGCTGACAACTGGAAAAAGTGACACCCCCTTCTTGAAATTCAACCCAAGTTGCTGCAGTGTACTGTCTTCACTGAATCTAATGCAGTTATCCAAGATACAAAAGATGGAGAGCTAATTTTAGTGATTGTTCAGATGTTTTGCCACCATTCAGGAGGTCTTGGATATATTGATGGGGTAGTCCAAGAAGTTGTTGCACAAAAACAGAGTGTTCAGGTGCATGATTCTCTGGTGGGGTTAGGTGTCCACACTCAATTGTGGATTAAGTTAGAAGATCCTGGAAAGCTCACCCTGGTTGGCAGGTGCTCTTAGTGTATCGAAGTTTAATTGGATTAGCAATCTTTTGATGAGGCTTCCTGCTGAATTGGTTGAGGATCTGGATTCTAAATCTAGTACAGTCTTTGCATTATTTTAAAATATACTCTACGAGATCACCCCTTGTAATATTTCAAGGATTTTTTTCAGTACATTGGAATCATTCAAATGAGGGGCAACCCTACTAATACTAACACTTCCTGAACTGGATCCTACATTGTCATCACAGGTGCAGGTGATTCTGTCAGATTTTCAACTGGCTTATTTGTGCCCCTGCATGGTGTATTTGCCATAAATTATAGTGGTGTGGCATTTTTTTTCTTGATTATTACAATTAATAGAAGGTTAATCACAGGGTAGGCCATATTGCACATCAACCACACAAGTATGCAGCATCTTGAACCACCAGTCATCAGAACCACCTCTAAAAGTGGCATGTTCTACCTCAGCTCTTACAGAGTCTGCATCAAGCTTGCCCTGAACATGCTAGTCATTTGGCAACCTAAGAACATCCATGGCACCAGCCTTCAGGACTGACTCATCAATCAACCAGATTTCAACTTCTTACAAGCAGGTCTTGCAATCATAATCTCAAAAAGGCTTCTAGCTGTTTGGACTCAATATCAGAAGAAAGTCCTTGCTCACAGAGTGTTACGATCCTGTCTGGGCGGATGCCGAAGGACTAGGTATCGGCAACACTGCCTCTAACAACAAGAAGAACGGGAAGAAGGAAGAGGAAGGTAAGCGATGAAGGAAAGGGATAGGGGAAACTCTCAGCGGATGTGGATCCTTCACTAAGGATATGGTGGTCTAGACTCCAGTAGGATCGTACTTGGTATGATGACCAAGCGGTTGACCTTACTTCCGATACATGGTTACCGAAAAGGTACACCGGACGAGGTTGGATAACTTGTCTAGGAGCGAACTCAAGTCTGACTAAGGTCAAAGACGAAGAGATAAGAACTGGGGAGTTTCGATCTCTCGTCGCTGTATTTATACTAGCTATGTACGTGCACGGACCAAGTACTTTAGGGTAGTCGTGTACGAGCTAATACTAAATACGGCAGAGAAGGAGAGAAGGGAACGAACGGATATTAAAAGGATAGGAGGTGGGAATGAACGTGTTAGCATCATGGGGAATGGAAGAGAAGAGAAGCGTAAGATCTAATCGGGTAGAATGGAAGATGAGATCGTGCGATTGGATCGGGAGATCCAGATCGAGATCTAATCGGGGATTACGTAAGTAGATCAGGTTAGGATCGAGTGAAAGAAGGGAAAAGGAAGGCGAGATCATAACACAGAGAGGCTGCCATTCAATTAGAGTTTCATTCTTCTGGAGTGAATGACTCACTTGACAACCACCCTTCTGATAGAAGGTATTGGTTAGGCAGAATATGCCCTATTTGTCATCCCAAATCTGAACTGTCAGATATGTAATAATACTTCAGCATAGTTTATTTGGCCATTTTTCTTAATTCCACCATTTTAGCACTTCTAGCTCTTCATCATGATGCATGCTCATTGTATTTTGCTTGCTTTTGTGCAATTGAGCCACCTTCTGACCAGCACCTTTCTTGAGAGTCTGGCATCCTGGGTTGGACCTGATCAACAGTATGGTCAATTGTAATTATCAGTGTGATCAGCCCCAGCAAAAACTGGGTATGGCCTGTTAGGGTCACATGTGACAGATATTATCAATTAGTAGGCTGATATTTGAGTAATACTAGATTATACACCACACAAAATAGGAGTTATATGGTATTTTTGGTATGGTAGGCATTGTAACATATTATCCTAGATCAAAGATGTTGTGCATCTCATACATTATGATATCTAGTCATATGTACAAGTTTCCAGCTGTCTAGCAGCCTTATCATTTGAGCTAACTGCATATGTATGACAACACATGAATCTACCATACCATCTTACATATATCTCATTATATCAACACACATCTGACCCTTTTCAATATCATCCTGTGTAGTTAGACAATCTTGTGGGTATACCCTGGGGTATTTGTAATGATACTGTCCATACCACTGGAAATCCCATATCCTTGACTGTGAGTATGGGCATGGTGGTGGGTATGGCCAGCCCATACCCCTATCCATACTTTTATATATATATAACATTTCTGTTCAATTGGGACACAATATCCTACATAGGATAATATTAGGCTAGGTAAAAAGGGGCATCTGTGCCCCTGCCATGTGCCCATTTGCTCAAATATCCTGAAGAGCAGGCTTTGCAATTGAAATGCTAAGTAGTCATGTGTTGCATTTAGTAGTGTCAGGATTGCATTTAGTAGTCATGACATTGCATTCAGTAGTGTTAGGATTGCATTCACTAGTATCAGGATTGGGATTGCACTCACCAACTTGGCATTGCATTCAGTGGCTATGCATTGCAGTTATGCATGTGGTGATGGTTGGGTGCACAAGTCATTGATGAGCTATGCAACTGAATGCAATTGAATGCAACAGTCCACTGGCACTGGAACCCCAGCTTAGAATATTAGATTTCTGCCTATCAATTGTGAAAGCCATTCAAAGTCCAATATATTACAAACTAGTTAGTATCATTCTGGTCAAGATGCAATGTGAGCTGATACTTGTTACAGGTCTTCAACAATGTTACCCTGGAAGATTTCAATTTCATATCAACAATCTCATCCGAAGACAGATATCATCAGAATGTTCCAAAGTAAGTGCTCAGATGTTGACTGAATGCCATGCTGTGATGATGTTTACATCTTCTGTCAGACTCATGTACCTTTCTGAGCTGCAGTGACTTGTAGCAATGAGCCCATACAAAATTCACAAGTTCCTGCTATGGAAATTGGCCATGTATGTGCACAAGATGCTAACAGAACATTCATTACATGACAATGACATTGTGCTAGCCATCAGTAACAACCTTGCAGTTCAGCTGAACATGAATCCAACGAGCATTATCCTGGACTTTCACCTGGACCTGAGTTTACATGGCCATTTCAGAGAATCTACTATATTATAGGTGGAAGAGATGGGATTCAGCTCACAGATCTCATTGATGAAACGGCAGCTGTCTTTGGTGGTGGACATGATGCTGGAGTTGGATTTTGGATTTTGCATATCAATTTGAGAGATGAGATGGAAATTTCCTCTGCTGGATGATCATTTTTGTTTCCTCCTGGTGTTCCCCAAATCAGCATTCAAACCACTGGTTTCCCTAAAGACCCCAACTCTGATCCTAGCACCCATAGTGGTTGAAGGCATGTGCTGGGTGGAAGTGAAATTGGTGACCTTCCGGTGTTTCCTTTGAGGAGATGACAGCAAATTCAATTTCTCTGGGAACCTGAATTCAAATGGTCCAGCATCCATAGAAGACGTAAGTTTATTATTTATTGTCATTTTTATTCTATGGTGGATTGTCATTCATGATGTTGGTCTATCTCTATCCAGACATTGTTCCCAGAAATGAACATGAGTAGGGTCAACTCTATGCTTGACTGAGCCACTTGCCACCTGTTGTTATGTGTGACTGACACTATGGAGAAGCTTGAGGTTGATGCCACAAGGATTGCCAACATTCACTGCAAGTGAAACTGCCACATTTCCTACCCACTGGACCGTGTTCCTCCTCAGCATCCAGGATGCTATATATCACACAGCCTTCTCCTGCTACCACTCATGATGGCATGAGAAATCCAAACCCAAGACCATGGAGCAAAGAAAGATTTCTGTGGAAAATTTCCCTTTCATGGACCTGAGTTCCATTACTGGAGAGCAACTGGGCCCATCTCTCCCCACCTCTCTCCAAGCTTCAGCACTGTCTTAGGCTCCCCAGTTAAACAAGAAGCTCTCCTGCAAAAAATGCAAGTCCTGAAAATAGGTAATGTGAACCTTTTTCATGTTCCAATTGTGTTTTGCTGACAGGAGCTAGGATGGAGCCTAGGGCAGGGTTTTTTGCTGAAGCTGGTTGGAAAGGAGGTCATCTCTGGTCACCAAGTTACAGTAGACTTTCTCATATTGTATTGAAATTGATAGCTCCCACTGCAGGACAGTGAGAAGCTCAACAATAATTGTATAATGTATATATATATATTGACTTTGACCACCATTATATATTATTAGATGGACCCTTTGGTGGGCTGGGGGCCACCAACCTGATTATTCTTCAGGTCAATGTATATATATTCTTTGGACCATGTATGATAGTCATTCTTCAGATCAATGTATCATTGTCCTCAACCATGATTACTCATAAATTATCAAAGCATAATTCACAAATTCCATCTGAAAACCTAATCACATCTCCAAGAATGCATTCTGAGGAGTACAAAGCTCACAATAAGTTGAGAAACTGGCACAAATTGCCATTGCCCATACTGGCTTGAAGATCCATATTACTGCACCTCAACCAGCTCTGCAGCTCATAGCCATCAAAAATAAAGTCTTGAAGTTAATCTCTGAGCTCAAAGGTTGTCATCATATCATTGGAGAGCCTGCAACACTCAACCAATTTCTCAAGCCTTTGGAAGAGGAAGAGATCAGTGATTCAGTCAGCTCAGAGTTTGAGGGGCTGGAAAGAGATTCAATCATAGTTGCTATTGTGTCTCAAGAAATGGCAGAACAAAGGGGTGAGGTAATTGAGGTGGAGTTGGATGACAATGCCAATGATGAATGTAGTATGGAATCCAACATTTCTCATTTGGAGAGGCTTGAGCTCTCTTGAAGGTTTGAAATAGCATGTTTACAGCTGGCAGATGCTACATCACCACACTCACTCAACTTGATCACTCATTTGACATTTCCATGCTTATTTACAGCATGAGGAACTACTTCATGCATGTCAGACTACCTTAGATTCATTTTTCACTTGGTAGTGTATCTAATGTCACACCATTTGGTAGGTGTCACATATTTGTCACAGCATGTGACTTTTGTAGTACTGTATAGCATCTCATAATGTATAAACATTTTTGTCTCCTAATATTATACAGTATGAGAAAGTCTACTGTACATACATATCTTACTGTAGCTGTCCCTGGCATGTATATTTTACATTTTTCTTGGTTCATTCAGGGTCCCCTATACCATAGTATGGAAATCCATGCCTAAAACCATGTATAATGTATTTCACAGCTTTCATTGGATTAGAAATAAGGAATGGTGCCACATCCAGATGGAAATACATGATCCTCACTTTCTGAACTGGAATGACTGGAAAGGCCAACCTGGCCTGATTGTTAGCCCTACATTAGGGCCACACAGAATTTTGGGTTCCAACAAGATTGATCTTGGGGGATTCCAACAATTTTTACTTGTGCATCATGTTCAATTACATTTGCTGTTACTTCTGCACACAAATTGACATATCATTTTATATGTGCATTCACATCTCACCAAACACACACATCTATCATGTTTGTTTTGTGCAAAGTTGCTGTTTCCTTCATTTGTGTGTTATGAGGGTACTGTTCAGTATATACAGTAAATATATAATATATTGGTTTATCCCGGGGGCAATCCTGCATTGACACCTCACAGTATATGTATGTGTGCTGAGGGCCAGTCAATGAATGCTCATTCAAACAGCTGCCACAGTTCTTTGTGATGTCTGAAACCATTTAAGTATTCCTAGAATGAACACTGAAGTGATATATTTATCACTCAGCTCTGTTGCTCCCCATGGACATCTCCCCATACATCTTCCTCCATTCCCAAACCTCAACATCATCAGGGACAATTTCTACTAATCAGAGGATCAATATCTTCAACACACCAAGTAGGCTCTCAATACTGCTGTCCTGGTGGACATTCCAGTAGAATGGAAAGTAATCCTTTGATTGCTCTGAAAATCTTGATGCATCATGTACCATCCAGACCACCAGATGCACTCATCAGCAGAGCAGACACTGCATTTTGCACAGCATCAGTCTTTGTTGAATCAAGGAGGCTTCATTGCACCATGCACCCAGTCCATGAATGCACACTTGATGCAGAGCATATGTCCACATTGAGGGGTTACTGAGAACATCCTGTACATAGTATAACAGATTAATAGATTAGTAGATTATTCCCAAGCTCACAAAATAGAGTCAGAAAACTTGAAACATCTATATGATTCAATACTTCCTTAGTTGTTTATATCTCCACTGAAATCACAATTGCACTTATATCATGTATCTGTGGTTCTCATTCAGCTGACGGACAATCCCCTCAACCTTTCCCATCAGTCTCCACCATTCCCTATTGATTTCCTGTGCCCTTGCTTGCTCAGCCTCCAATTCTCCAATCAGACCACCACATCCTTGTGACACATCTCCACAACATTCACCCAGTTCCTCCTATGCATTGATTCTTCTTCCATGTTGCACAACCTCTTCTCTGCCCCCATCATCATATCTTGCAATAGCTCTTCTTGATACCTTGTCTCTATCAGCTCCCCATTCAATCTCCCCAACTCCTGCTTGTACAATTCTAATTCTTGTCTCTGGAAAAACAGCATTTGAGAGAGGGACACTTCTTTCAGCAAGCTATACAGTTCTGTCTGAATCTTGTGACTCAAACAGACCCAGATTTGTTCCTTAGGCTTGTCTAACCATGTGGTCACCATATCAGACTTGTCCAGTATTGTGCAATCCATCATATCAGCATCAATGCCACTTGAATCAACACACACATCCACACTGTCCACTCTGCATTCATTCAATCATATATCATAGATGTATGTTAGACCACACAGAATAAATTTAAACCATATAGCGCTGTCACCTGTATACTAGACATATCCATAGTAATGTTCGACAGTAATTGATTGGAATTGGAATGCATTTCCAGCCATTCTTCTTGGATTTGTTGAAGAATTTCTAGTCCACTGTTTTGTGAAGGTGACATCATATATTGGAATGTAATACCAAATGTATGGAAAGAGTACATTGGTGTGGTTTAGACCAAGCACAGTCTGCATTGCTTGCACTTATGCACTCTGTCAATCATCACCTAATTTAATAATACATATATCTTATATTGTTAAAAGTGGAGGTCTAGCAATACTGGAGTAGACTGGGGCTCAGCTGCTGCCTAACATGGGTGAAAACAACTGTATTTACCTAGCAACCCCAGAATAGACTGGGGCTATGGTACATTAGTCCAAGAGTAGGTATTGAGAAGGTTTCAACTCACCTCAGCTGCCACCTAAGATGGGCAAAAACAACCAACATGTTCAGGAGTGAAGTAAAGAGATAAAGTAGTATGCGGTTGAGGCACACAACAACGTACATTGATAAGTATCAGGGAAGAGAACTTGAATAAAGATTATGATAATGGATATGTAAAGGGGGTATTGGGTATTGCCTAGCAATTTCAATTTCAATTCATATGGAGTACATACTTCTAGAAGTACTGGAATGACCAGAAGTTGTATTTGATTTTGATTTTGATTTGTATGGTGTATGTACTTCCAGAAGTACCAGAATGACCAGAAGTCATATTGGAAGCACTGGAAGCATGGGAACCTCCAAAAAGGCTATTCTGGGATCAGCAGTATATGGACTATGACATTATCCAATAATGTATGTACATATTTTCCAAAAGCACAAATTCATCCACATCTCAATTTGTACATTTCAGAGATACTTGTTGGCAAATAGATAGTCATTGACTCATTGTAATTGGAACCATCATATGCACAAAACTTCATTTCCTACTATTTATGCATTTGGTCAGCACACACAGGCAGTATATATACTCTAGTTCTGCCTATATATACCTCATCGCAATTGTACCATGGTTCACAAGAAGAACAATAGATGATTTGGTGGACTCATTGAAAGTACATACAGTATTCACAATCTATGTATAATGTGTGTGCCCTCTCACAAATTGTATGCTCCAGTCTTTGCAGGCTGAACAGGATTTGCAAGAAGTAAAACTGCTGCAAATATATCATCTCTTGCAGTAGCTTGTTTGTGGTATTACTCCCATTCAAGGAAGATACATAATCAGGACCATGAATTGAGCTACCACTGCAGGAGACAACCTAGATGGAGGGATCAGCTGGGAAGTGGAGGGCAGGATCCTGGCATTAGTTGCACTCTCAACATCAACAACTGAGGTGATGGGAATGGGAACAGGAACAGGAACAGGAATAGGAACAGAAATGGCATGGGGATGGGGATAGAGGTAGGACAGACAGAAGGCCTTTGGCCATGGTGTTAGGGATGGCACTTGAATGGTGAGTTGAGTCCTCTCCAGCCTGCCAATATAACCATTAAACTAATCCATTTAAAGGATCTCACATACTCACCACCTCACAGTCTCTCCTCACAACATGGCTTGGTCCTGCATTTGCCCCATCATCATCTTGCCCATCCATTAATATATTAGCCCCTAATTCCATCACATCCAACTTGTCAACCTCCTCCAGTTCCTCATCTGAAGATTCAATCTGGCAAGTAATTTGAACCCATTTCTTCTTTGGCCTCTGATAGGATTTGGGATTGTGCTTGTATGAGAGTTGAGTTGTCTCACACACATTGTGGTGCTCTTCACACTGACAACACCATGTGGTCTTCAAAACCTTCCACTTGAGTGTGTAGTGAACTTCACATGGCTGTAATCACATGTAGCACATTTAGAATTGCCATAATGTTAAGATAAAATATATATTTACCAACTCACCCACTACACGGGATTCACATGGTGGGTTGGCAGGGAACCACATGTGTTCCAGGATAGGCCACCCTCCAGGTCAAGGTGGGTTGGAAAGTCAAGGAGGCAACATGATCCAGGTGGTTAGGGTCAATAGAATGATCAATCACAATCATTTTGATCACATATTACATAATGTCATACATATCTGTATAGACCATGATATCATTTACATTCTTGCTAATTATTTTGGTGCTTATCCTCAGACATGCAAATCAACACATGCATCAATTTGGTGCATTCAGATTGTGATTCTTGTATGTCATAATATGTTCCATCAAATGCACAATTTTATGTACATATATAATGCATATTGATCAAATTTAACAATACCTAACTTGCAAAATCACAGGTTGGTTATTTTTGATCCAATCTAAAATACAGTTCTTCCAGAGCTTCCAGGTTCTGGATTGGAATGGTGGTTCTGGTAGTGAAAGTCACAAGTGCCAGAGTCAGAATAACTTGGAACTTAAGGTCAACTACAGGATCCAATATATCATAGCTAATATTGTATGTTTCCGAACATCAGTCAGAAGAGAGCTCAATTATTTCTATGATTCTAGTTTGCCTGAGATCCCCTCTCCCACAGCCCCCTCTATTACCACAACCATGTACAGATCCCCTTGTGCCAACATGCCAGTGATTGGCTGCTGGAACAGCAGCAGCAGCAGGGAAAGAACATGGTATCAATATCCAATTGTTCTCCTCAGGATCCCTTGAAGTGATAATGTTGAAATACTGCAGCACATGCACCTCCAATGCAACAGAGTCCAGCTGCATCCAATATCATGAAAACTGCTCAAGAATCTGATTATTCATGCTATACAGTCAAACAATATACAGTGACTCCAAACACCCTTTCCATACTAACCCAGAATGTGGTGTGTGAAGTGCATCACCAAATGGCATGGGAATTATACTTAGCTTTGGTGGAGTCATAAATAGTACATACTCTCAGCTACAATATGTAAAGTCAGAAATTCAAGTGTCTTGTATCATAAAATGATATCACAAAAATAACAACTCATCTTGCTGACTGCACCAGATAGACCAGATTGTCATTCCATTGGTTCACACATTCTCTTTCCTTGCCAGAAAACAGCCTGATATTGTATTTGTACTTCTCTATCCCTTGTGTCCAATTGCCAAGTCCATAGGTCCTCACAAAATGGCATGTTCTCCAGCATCCATTTGCCTTGATTGATGATCACAGGCAACACTTACTGACTGTTATGATATACAATATTTTCAAACATTTTTAACTTAGCGCATTCGCGCACTACTTTACATCCTTCAGACTTTGAAGTCACGTGATGTGCATGTGACCGTGGAAACTACACGTGACCTATGGTCTAGACAAACACGTTGCACACACGCCTTATTAATTTCCGCTTCTCTTTCTCATCATCATTCTTCTTCTCTCACGAACACTTCTTTCATCTATCTAAATCTAGTAAACGTTCCCATGGACCCTATGGTCCGTGCGCCTCCCTGTAACATATATAAAGTAGCT
>JBBPQN010000263.1:0-19730 GCA_038092575.1 Boletus subluridellus | reverse complement strand
ATAGTGTAGTCACTAGTATTAGTAGACTAATTACATACCTGTAGAAAACTATAGTGTAGTCACTAAAGAAAAAACTACAGTACTAGCAGGCCGAAATAAGCCATGCTTATGTAAGCTACTAATGTTCTCACCCATTTGAGATGAGTTTACAACATGTCGGGGAGATTCCATCCAAGTAGATTAAGTGTAAATATTCAATTAAGCTTAAATCACCATTCAAGCAAGTGGTTATGATGCTAGTCAGTGCGTTTTTTATTTGTTGTGTGCATGTTTTTGTCTTGCGTGTTCTTTTTTCTCATCTGGGAAAGAAAAATGTACCATATCAATGTATTGTCATAAGTACTAGTACTAGTAGGATAGACAAATATGTGAAAAATGATGTGTGACGGTCATACTTTCGAAGTACCAGTCAGGACGTGAATCATTGGTGATTGCATGGAGGTCGTGGCATTGCGTGTTGGGATCTGTCATGTTCGCCCAGGTAAGCTGGACTCATGGGCCAACTGAACCAGAGACGCCGTTACAAAGGGCGCTGATCTGGCAAGACGATGAGAAGCAAACAGAGTAGACTAAGTAGACGATGCACCTGAATAGGGAACAGGATGGAAGCATCCATCCCATAATATTGCAAAAACATCTTCGTAGGAATAACGCTCGTGACTCTCTGGTGTGTCGCTGCGACTTCCGTGAGATCAAATACCTCGCTGCAGATCGCAGTGTAGACCATTGGACAGATGGCAAGTCCAAGAATTACAATAACAAAAACTGCACAAGCACAGATGAACCAGATGATAAAGTTGAGTGCGGGCTTCTCCCTCCATGCTTGATGTACATCCTCATGCTTCATTCGGTCAGACCACTTGAGGAATATGGATGGTATCCACTGGGTGAGGAGCCAGCACAGCAAGACCCAGCGTCACTGCGCCGACGTCTCCCTGACTACCTCGGTTGTCTCGTTCCCCGCGATTTCACCTGCTAGAGTCTCTTTAGCCACCAATCCTTCCTTATCGGCATTTTGGAACATGTTCCTAGAAGGCACGTAGGACTCGGAACTGTAGTTGGAGTTGGTCTCTTCTCGATTGGATGACAGTCGACTCCAAGTGTCAAAATCGTCAGAATGAAGTAATTTGTGGTCCTCGTATTCATCGTCATAGAGAGCTCTGTGTTGGAATGGACTGCAGAAGGGTTTTGGGGAGGGGGGAATACTGGCTTGGGTGGCAATAGATGCTGCTACACATATGATGGGGAAGGACTTGTACTCAACGAGGTGGTGAAGGGGTTGGCGGTGGGTGGCGGCGTGGACTTCTTGGTCAACGGCAGGATGTAAGAGGAGTACAGCCCAGGACCAACCAAGTCCTTGCGGATCATCTCTTCAAACTTGCTGAGAGTGATAGGATTGCTGTTTAGCTCCTGTTTGAGGTACTGACACGTTTCTCTTTCTGTCTGGTAACGAGTGGTGGAGAAGTGAGACAAAGTTGGGGTTGAGGGAATCAAGGCTGTGGTCGAGGAAGCCCTCGAAGGAATAAGTCATGGGGCTGTTGAAGTGGTTGGTAGTGAAAGTCGGGGAACCTGACCGATCGATTGCCTTGACCTTGAAGGATAAGTGGTTACCCCTGGGCCAGCGTTCACTGAATGCTTCCACCATTGTGTGGTCCGTCTTCTTGTGTGATCGGCATACCTGGTCATCCACAATGTGGATGAGGCCCCCAGGCTTGTTTTGCAGAAGCCGAATACACTCGGTGTTGTCGAAGTATGGCTCTGAGGGGACAAAGTGAGAGATACCCTCCGCCTGGTGCTCGTCAACATGTGACTTGAAGATATGTTTTTGAATGAAATTCTGTAGGTGTTTATTGGTGAAGTTGATGCAAAACTGATCAAGGGAATTGGGTCGGCTTGTTCGAGTCATGTTTTGTGGGCTGGGAAGATCAAAAAGACTGAAGAACGTGTCATAGTCATTGCGACAGAGGCATTGGGCTTGTGTGAGATGATGTCGAGGCATGATTCAATGATGTTGTGGATAGGAAAGAGGGTCATGTGGCAGGAGGAACATGGCAAGAGTAAACGGTGAGTATTTCCTTTTCCAGATGACCAAAAAAAAACGCACAAGACAAAAAAACGCGTGAAATCCATATCAATAAGGTAGCCCATATTGACCAGGTGTGATCAGGATAAGTACCATAAGTAAGCTACCTTGCAAACTCAAAACAGTGGTGATCAGCATACTTATTGACATAAAATGCCCGGAACGCGTCGTAAGAATGGTGGGGTTTTATCATCCGAGAAATAGTCTTTTCACCATAGATAGGTATCAAGTGGGTGGCATGAAAAATGGTGTCAATATGGATAACAGCTAAGTCCGGGAAATGATTTGCAAGAGAAGACGGGTGAACCATCCACATTCCGGTGTCCTCATTGGGACAGTCACCTATTTTCTCAAACCACTGGATTACTGCGCATGGGTAGAGTACTCCCTGGTATGTGAATGAAAAGAATGCAAGAACACGTGCAATATCGTATGCATGCATCCTGGTTTCTTCAGGATTTGTTCTGACAAAGATGCAGTTGCGCCATGGACCAGTGTTTCTCCACATGGGGGTGGAACGAATGTGCTCCGTGTGCATCCCACCAATGCCGCTCAGGTCACTTGGTGCATAGAAGTGTGAGGACGCAGAGTTGAGAACTGAGATACAACCCTCAAAGTGAGGACAATCAGCGACAGGGATATCCGTTGGATCTCGCTGGTTGTCTGGATATAACTGGGTAAAGAGAAAGTGGCTAATGAGACCAGGTAAAGTCGGTGCTTGGAGTTCTTGGGCTAACTCGGCTAGCGTGCATGCATGTTTTTGCTCTGCATAACGCAGAAGTTAGATATTTCACTACATGAATTGACAAGAGGTTTGAATGTATGGAGTGTCTTTGAAAGCTCCACATGCACAGTAAGGTCAGTTGGACAGTTGTCAGCAACTGCTTCGTCATTGTCTGCCTGTTACACTTTTCTCCTTCTTTCATCTCTTCGCCCCTATGTACTCCTTTCGGAATGTCCCCTACTGTATCTCCTTTCAGGACATCCCCACTTACTTAACGATGGCTCTCCGTCTGTTCCATCGGCTACCGGGTTGTTCTAGCCCCACCCGGTCTCTTCATTCCCCATCCTTCCATCCCTGCTCCGCAGGTTTCTACAATGTTCCTCATATTTTTGCAAGAACCTTCTTTCACGTTCCTCCGTGTTCTTGCCCTGTACTTTAGAACCTTCCGGATTGTTCTTTCCTTTTCTCTCCATTACTCAGCACCAAGGCTAGGCAGTATATAAACCTCATGTCGTTGCATAACGGGTTTCCTTAATCTTAGTCTGCTTCAACCACCATCGAATATAACTCTACACGTGTAGAGTTCCCTTGAACCTCAGAACCACTTGCCTTTGACCTCTCGAGTACCCCTTGAATGAGTCTTCGTGCTACTCTCGAGTGCACGCTGCTTCTATTCGGATATTAACTACATCTGTCTCGAAGCCTTGACATCGCCACCTTTGCGACGATCCTTGAAACCTTCGATCGCCGACCTTCGGATCTAGCTGATCCTCATCAGACTTCTTTGAACCTTCGTCCTTGCAAAGCCTGCGCTTGGCCCGGGTAGGGACAAGCGTAACAAAAGACTAAGATTGACCCAAATCGCGCTACCATCGCTGTAGTCACCCACCATTTCCCACCAAAGACCCACAGTGAACCCCAGCTGGGCTATCTCGTGCCAGCCTCCCCCTGCCCCTGCTTCCGAGTCCTTCTCGACTGCGGAATCCTCTGAAGAAGAGTACGACTCCGACGTACCCATCCACTCCAATCAGGAAGATCCTGGTCTGTCCCATGAACTCTCTCGAGCCTTGACCTTACCCAGAGCCCCTACCCCTCCTTCTTCTCCTACCATCACCACCTCCCCCGTCTTCCCTTGTCCACCTCTCCGGCCTAACCAACCAGGAGTATTATCCTTCCCATCTACCATCTTACCCCTGTTCCCACCACCACCCGCTCCCTCCATGTCTAGCAAACCTATCGAACTCCGTCTCGGAGCCCCTGAACCCTATGATGGATCATACGAGTCCGCCACTAGGTGGTTGGATACAGTAAGGATCTACCTCATAGTCAACGAGGAGGTGTACAACTCCCATGCCAAGAAAGTCGCCTTTGCTCTCTCCCACATGACCAAAGGAGCTGCTGCTACCTGGGCCTCCACCTACCATCTCACTGCCCTCGCGGGCAATACCCCCTCCCTAGGAACGTTCGACGACTTCATCGACAAGTTCAAAAAGGCCTTTGAGCATGACGACCTGGTCAATAATGCCATCGCCTGGCTGTCCACCATCCGAGTCACCAAGGAGAAGAACGAACCCACCTACGCCCCCGCCTTGAACAGGTACATCACTGAGTTCAAGAACAAAGCATCCCAGGCCCAGATCACCACCAATAGTGTCCTCATTGGATACTTTTCCATAGCCCTCCCCAACTACCTTATGATGAAGGTTATGGGGATGGACACCGTCCCTACCAAGATTGACGAATGGTACAAGAAAACTGTACTGTTCCAAACCTCCTTAGACTGCGCTGGAGAGATAGCCAAGAGACACCGCCTCCCCTTCCACCAACCTTACATCGCCCCCACGGCCTCCAAAGCAAAGGACCCTAACGCCATGGACGTAGACATCGTCCGAGTAGGGAAACTTACTCCCGAGGAAAGGAAGAAGTGTATCGAGAAGGGGCTCTGCTTCCGATGCTGTAAGGCTGGACATCTTTTGTCCCAATGCCCCTCCTTCCCGACCACCCCGCAACCCGCTCAGAAGGTTAAAGCAGTCGCCGAAGAAGAACTCCCCTGGTTGGAAGAAGTAGAGGACGATGATGAACAAACTGTTGCTGCAGTCTCTTTCTCCACGGGTTTTTAGAAAGGGGAACTTCCTTGATGCAAAGTCTCCCCTCAGCTATGTGTGCTAATGTACTTGTACAAGCCTCTCCTACTATGAACATCGCAATCGAACTCATTGTACCCTCGCACACCCTGAAAGCCGTCAAAACCTCCATGTTGATCGACAGCGGAGCAACTGTCTCCTGCATCAACTGGGACTTTGTCCAAAAACACAAACTCCCGGTAAACCGACTCCCTAAACCCTTAATCGCCTGGAACGCCAACAACTCCGTAAACAAGAAGGGAGTAATCAAATTCTCCACCACCCTCTATGTCAACGTCAAAGGGATAGCAATGAAAGTACTATTCCATGTCATGAACCTAGGAAAAGACAATGTCATCTTAGGATTATCCTGGCTGAAAGATGCCAACCCCACCATCCAATGGAAGCAAAAGACCCTCTCGATCAGCGAAACCTTGGACCAGTCCAAGGAATTATTCCGTGACCACGTAGCCAACGTCCAAAGATCCGACTCCTGCTTCCCCAAGTCGAGAGTCCCTCCCCCTAGACATGTCCACGTGAACTCAGTCACCAACTCTCACCTCTTCCAGTACAACGAATGGGAGGACGAATCCCAGTATCTCACTCGAGCCAAGGACAATCGGAGACTTCAACGCAGACTCAGATGTGGTTTCTGACATATCCCCTTAGGATCCGCACTCATTAAGAAGCTCACTTCGGCTATGGAACTCGCTATTGCTGCTGAAAAGGCTAAACCTAAACCGACTCTCCCCCTGGAATACTTGAAATTCTCCTCTGTCTTTGACAAGGAATCCAACAACCATGTACCCCCCAGTCGCCCCTATGACCACGAAATCAACCTGAATGAATCCTTCTCCCCTAAGATTGGAAAACTCTATCCCTTATCCCCCGATGAACGAACCGCCACTGAGAAATTCCTGGATGAGAACCTCGCTAGCGGAAAGATTCATCCCTCAAAGTCCCCCCAAGCCGCCCCTTTCTTCTTTGTGAAAAAGAAGGACGGTAGTCTTCGTCCTTGCCAGGACTATAGATACCTCAATGAACACACCATCCGCGACGCCTACCCCCTTCCATTGGTCTCCGACCTCGTAGATAAAGTGAAAGACGCTAAGGTCTTCACTAAATTCAACGTCCGATGGGGATATAACAATGTACGAATCAAAGAAGGTCACCAGTGGAAAGCCACCTTCGTCACCCATAAAGGACTCTTCGAACCCACTGTCATGTTCTTTGGACTCACCAACTCCCCCGCCACTTTCCAACGGTTCATGAACGATTCCTTCTGTGATATGATTGCAGAAGGATGGCTGGTCATTTACATGGACGACCTCCTTATTTTCTCCCCTGATGACAAACTCCACGAAGAACGAACCAAACGAGTCCTCAAATGCATGGCCGAACTCGACCTCCATCTCAAACTGGAAAAATGCAGCTTCACAGTCAAAGAGATCGAGTACCTCGGAATGATCATCTGCCCCGGACAAGTCGCCATGGACCCCGTAAAACTCGATGGGATAGCTACCTGGCCAACCCCTAAAACTGTCACGAACGTCCGGTCCTTCCTCGGGTTTGCCAACTTCTACAGATGATTCATCCCCAACTACACCATAGCCTGACCCCTCATCGACCTGACCAAGAAAAACCTCGCATGGAATTGGACCGTCGAATGCCAAACCGCCTTTGAACAACTCAAAATGCTATTCCTCAGCAAACCGGTCCTACAGATGCCCGACCTCTCCACCCCCTTTGCCATTGCCACTGACGCCTCCAAGTTCGCTACTGGAGGAATCCTACTCCAAACTGATGCCAACAGAAACTGGCATCCTTGTTCCTACCTCTTCCAGTCCCTCTCCCCTGCGGAATGTAACTATGACATCTATGACTGGGAACTTCTCGCCATCATTCGCACCTTGAAATCTTGGCAACAATATCTCCATGGCTTCCCATTCCTGATCCAGGTATTCACTGACCACAAAAACCTTACCTACTTCCGCAAACCCCAAGACCTTAACCGCTGACAAGCCAGATGGCTCCTTGACCTTGCTGACTTTGACCTCACTATGATCCATGTCCCCAGATCTCACCTAGCCGGCCCCGACGCCCTATCCCGTTGTACCAACCTCTTACCACCTTCCGACGTCGATAATGAGGGAGTTACTCTCCTTCCCCCCAGTATCTTCACTCGTGTTATCAATGCCGCACTTCACAACAAGATATCCTCCGCATCCACCGGCGATCCCCTTGTCCTCCAGTTCCTGCAATCCATCAAAGACGACGTTCCCCTTCCCTTCCGATCCCGCCTCTCCAACTGGAACTGTGTCAACGGCGTCCTCACTTACCAAGGACACGTCTACATCCCTCCCACCGGCACCCTGCGACACGACATCGTTTCCTCCTGCCATGACCATGCCACCGCCGGACACCCGGGCTACCTAAAAACCCGGCAACTTGTTGCCTCTCAGTATTGGTGGCCTGGACTCGCCACCTTCGTCCAACACTTTGTTGCTGGCTGCGCCCCCTGCCAACAGAACAAGGTGAACACCCACCCCACATCCCCACCGCTGACCCCTATCCCTTCCTCCGTGACCCGCCCCTTCCAACAGATCTCCTGCGACTTAATCACTGACCTCCCCCTCTCCGATGGCTTTGATATCTTATTGGTCGTGGTGGACCACGGCCTTACGAAGGGGATAATACTTTGCCCAATGAAGAAAACCATCACCGCAGAAGGAATTGCATCCCTCTTTTTTCACAAAGTCTACCTTAGATTCGGCCTCTTCGACAAAGTTATCTCTGACCGAGGACCCCAATTCACCTCCACCTTCGTGCGTGAAATGGGAAAGGTCCTTAAATACGACCTCTCCCTCTCCACTGCCTATCATCCTCAAACCGATGGAGAAACTGAACAAGTAAACCAAGAGATCAAAACCTACCTCTGAATCTTCTGCGGTAACAACCCCTCTTCCTGGTCCCAGAATATTTCCCACGCTGAATTCGCGCACAACCACCGACCCCATTCCGTAACCAATCAATCCCCATTCTTCTTAATGATGGGATACGAACCCCGCTCCCTTCCCACAGTCATCCTGGAATCCCCTCTTCCCGCTATAGAAACTTGGATCAGTAACCTAAAAGCTGCTCGGAACAAAGCCCTCGCCGCCCATGACCTTGCCAGGCAAACCATGGCCGCCCGATCTAAACAACCTTTCACCCCTTTTACCAAAGGAGAAAAGGTCTGGCTTGAAGCTCAAAATTTGAAACAACTACTCCCGAACCCCAAATTCACACCCAAACGAGAAGGACCCTTTACCATTACCAAGGTCCTTTCCCCATTAACCTATCAGCTACACCTCCCCATCACCTGGAAAATCCACCTGGTGTTCCACGCATCCCTATTGACCCCGTACCATGAGAACCCCATACGCGGAAAGAACTTTCCCACTCCGCCTCCTGATCTCGTTGCCGGAGAGGAGGAATACGAAATCAAAAGGATCATCAGACACAAAGGACCTCCGTCCAAACGATCCTACCTAGTCAGGTGGAAAGGATACTCCACCGAAGATGATTCCTGGATCCCAGAAAAGCAACTGAAGAACGCCCCTGATGCCCTCAACGACTACAAAAAGGCTTGTCGCTCTTCTCGTTGAAACCCCAACTCCCACCATGGCTATCCCCACCGTCACACCCTTGTCGCCTTCTATCTCCACCATTTCTTCCATTCCCCCTACCACCATAGACCCGGTGGTATTCAATATTGTCAACAACATCTCTACCCCCTCCTCTTGCCAAGCTTCCCCCGGTTGGGGAACCATGAACTCCCGACCCTGGTCTCCCCCATTCGAACCCGTCTCCATTGCTACTGTAAACTCCACCATTCCCTCTGTCACCGTCCCCTTGTACGCCCAACGTCTCCATGACGACTTTCCTAGTGCCTCGGACATCGCCAACCTAAATTCCTACCTACTTGACCCCCACCTTTCCCTTCCCATTGAAAGTTATTTAGACATTGGCTCTCCCCTCTACGCCCTCTACCGATCCTACCACCAAGTCTGTCGCCTCCGTACCATCACTCAAAACTCCTCCTCCCACACCGAATCCGCCCTCGCCTCCCACGTCATCGAACATATCCATCGCGACCTCAAAGCTGCCCATTTCATCGCCTTCTATCAACTGGGCATGCTTGAGTTCCTTGAGGACATTGACCGATACCTCCGGGAAATCGCTGGAGTCCACCTCAACTCCACCCAACCTGCCTTGCCCGCGCCCGCCACTCCTTCCACCCCCTCTGCGTCTTCCTCCCCAGTTGGGACTGAAGAGGACATTGTCCTCCAACGAGTCGAAGCCATGTAGACCAGATTCGACGGAAGAACCCTGCTTCCCCCCTCTCATCCTTGATACCACTAGACCTGCCTCCAATGCCACCGACTAGGACATCACCACGCTGGCTGTCTCTACTACCAGTGTCCATCATGTCTAAGGTGGGCTCCAGGTCACCCCCAATATGGATGCCCTCTCCGTCGCCCCACTCCTTTACCCTCTCTGTCCACCTCTGCTTCCTCCAATCATACTATACAATCTGACAACTCGTCCCCCTCATCTCTTCGTTGTCCCCGACCCCTTCGACGCTCCACTAGATGTGTAACCACCCAACCACGCAGGCCGTACATTCGCAGGCGCTCTCCCTCTCCCATCATTGACAACTCCGATGACATCTTCAATGACGAAGCAATCGGGAACATGACTGGCTCCCCAGCCGGTGGATTCGCTCACCTTGAGTGAAGGTGATTGGACTATTTCATCAGGTGACTCTATGGCTAGTAGGGGGGTAATGTTACACTTTTCTCCTTCTTTCATCTCTTCGCCCCTATGTACTCCTTTCGGAATGTCCCCTATCTCCTTTCAGGACATCCCTGCTTACTTAATGATGGCTCTCCGTCTGTTCCATCGGCTACCGGGTTGTTCTAGCCCCACCCGGTCTCTTCATTCCCCATCCTTCCATCCCTGCTCCGCAGGTTTCTACAATGTTCCTCATATTTCCGCAAGAACCTTCTTTCACGTTCCTCCATGTTCTTGCCCTGTACTTTAGAACCTTCCGGATTGTTCTTTCCTTTTCTCTTCATTACTCAGCACCAAGGCTAGGCAGTATATAAACCTCATGTCGTTGCATAACGGGTTTCCTTAATCTTAGTCTGCTTCAACCACCATCGAATATAACTCTACATGTGTAGAGTTCCCTTGAACCTCAGAACCACTTGCCTTTGACCTCTCGAGTACCCCTTGAATGAGTCTTCGTGCTACTCTCGAGTGCACGCTGCTTCTATTCGGATATTAACTACATCTGTCTCAAAGCCTTGACATTGCCGCCTTCGCGACGATCCTTGAAACCTTCGATCGCCGACCTTCGGATCTAGCCGATCCTCGTCAGACTTCTTTGAACCTTCGTCCTCGCAAAGCCTACGCTTGTCCCTACCCGGGCCAAGCGTAACACTGCCTGCGTGCTTGCTGATTCTTTGGCCTGCTGTTCGGCTGCAGAGTCCATTGTGCCCTGATTAACAGCACAGGAATGTTCAAGCCCTGGTGCTTGAGGCAAAGTGAAAGGAGTGCCTATAGAGATGCAACATCAGTTATGATCATTCAGTTGTAATGGCAGAGAAAAAAAATGTACGAAGTGAGTCGATAACAAACGATAGACAGGTACCTTCGAGCATTCCCCTCTTGGTGAAGTCAAGGCGTGATGCGGCGATTTTATCAAGGCGCTGGTTGGTGAGAAGCATCTGACTGAGTGCCTCATACCTGCTTGAACGGCGATAAGGCTCTTTCACTGCTTTAATATGTTTACACTCTGTGATAGAAGAACAGAGACCATTTGGGGTGCCAAATAGACGTATGAGAGTAGGATAGTGTTTGGTGGAGTGTTGACGGGGAAGAGAGAAGGTCGCAATGACAGGAAACTCACCAGTTTTGAAAGCTTCTCGGTAGTGGTGAAAGCGGGTAAGAGCATCCTGAATTTCATCCATATCGTGTTCTGTAATGACATGGCGGCAAATGGAGTAACAGAATTCCAAAAATGCACGAAAAGTGTGGATGATTTCAGGGGGAACATGTCCTTCAATTGCCGGAATGTAGACCTAATGAGATAAGCATGCTGTTTGGACGACATACTAGTACACAGCATACCTTCATCAACGCCTTTGAATCGTCCCCAGTCCACTGCTTGAAGCCACAGTCCTGTGGAAAGCATCGCAGGCCTGCGAATGGAGCAATGGCAGCAATCCTATAGACGTCCGAGTCAATTATTATGTGATTGTGCACGAAAGATGAATGGCGACTTACCTCTGATCAATGTCATCAAGTATACGCTCAGCTTCCTTCTTTCTGTGCCTGGTCTTGATATACAGTTCTACCCAATCAACAAGGTGATCTTTAAAGCACCCTTTGATAAGTTGATGGAGGAGATCGGGGGAGATGAGCTGGTTGATGTCGGCACAGGGGAAGTCATTTGTGAAAGGCTGTCATGGTATGAAGATTATGAGAAAGTTCTACATCCGAGAAAACTGTGAATTGGAAACTCATGACAAGATCTCCTACAATTCCGTAATCCTCCCAAAGGGATGCGAGCGTGCATGCCCTGAATAGCTCTTCTATGAAGTCTTGACTATGTGTACTCGCATCAGTGTCCAGATTGACCTGATTTGTGAAGCATCTACAGAATGTTTGAGTGCTCTCAACTGATTGATCTTTTCTTAGATGACATACCTTGGACACCAGCCATGCACAATACAGGTAAGGAGAGCCTGCTCCTCGTAGTCAGCAATGTAAGGACCCAGGCTATATACTACACAACAATGATAGCCGTCGCCAAACTTGACAACTTCGGGTGTTGTCATTGCAGGCTTGAGTGGGTTGAGGATTGTTGCCAGTGAGTTGTGGAAGAGTTGCTGGTGAAATCGGCAAAACGCTGCATCAGGTGTGTGTTCCTTTGTCGCTAGTTGGGATATGAAGAACTGAGCTCGAACAAAATGTGATGTACTTACTTTTGGGAATTGTGAGGAAGCCGATAAGCATGAGAGCATCCCGGTGAGCTCGGCATATGTGGTTGCGGACATTTCCAATGGATAGATACAGGGGGTAGAATTCGTTGTTGCCCATCCCAACTGAGATGGTGGTCTTGTCGCTACCTAGAATTATTGGCACGAATGTACTTCCAAGCGTGTTTTGGTCCTTCGATATAAGGTCCTGTTTGATTTTAGATTAGTGAATGCCCACTGAATAGAACAGAATGACGTACCGCCTGCTCCCATGCCCAGTCAGCAGACATAAAATCCTGGAATCGTCTGATATTGCCCTCAGTTGAGTATTCTCGGAATGGCCGAAGGTCAAACTCGCTTGCAAAACTTGTGTTTCCAATGATGTGGTGGACGACATGATGGGGGTTCTGGAACCACACTTCATATTTTGCTTGCATCCATGGCAGCAGATTAGTCGCAGGGAGGGGGTCAGTGTACTGGACCAAAAAACTCTCCCATTTTATGTCGCCGAGAGGAGTACTGTCGATGGTATTGTATAGATGGCGGTGGTTCGTGAATGGTGGGCTATCACCATGTTTGAGTAAACTGGCCGCCCATAAGTCAAGAAGGACGTCTATCTGTCCTGTGGACATTTGATTCTGGGTGAAGAGGAACTCTGCCATCTCGAACCCAATCCGGTCATTGTATGGCGCCCAGTCATTGGAGTTTGCGCTATTCGAAGGAGCAGGGGTGCCAGGTGCCAGAAATTCGCCATGTTCATCACAAGGACGTGCTGAGTGTCAGGAGTCTGTAAGTACATATTTTCCAAGGTACACAATGTCATGACTTACCATTCAGTTTGGTATGGTAATTTCGATAGAGTTGGTTGCCCGGTCCGTAAAACTGAGAATCCATGTCAACCGGAGGAGACAAGTCTTCATTTTGGGGTGCGCTGGGTCCAATGGCATCTTGGGGGTGATAGAAACCATTGTCTTCCCATTGGGCATCCTGGTCTGGCTCAGGTTCTGGGTTGTCTGAGGCTGGACCCGGAGGATCATTAAGCTCAGGGGGTCCTACTACTGGTGCTAGTGGTTGAGATGGTGGTATAGCATGGAGGATGGGATGTGCTGTGCATATGTGTTTCATGCGGCCAGCTGGGGTCTTAAAAAATCGCTTGCATCCCTGTTTTCCACAAGGTAATTGCAGTGCCTGGTGCTGCATTTCTGAGTGTTGGGGGCGCATTGTGCAACCGTTAGAGGCAGATAAGGAAAAAGGGCAGTATAATGTCACGAGAATGAGACTAAACGCGTGTTAGGTCATTGTTTGTGGTCATGGCAGGAAAGAATGTACAAAGTCCTAAGTGGTCACTGTGTCCCTTCACTCTATTCCATTGTCATTTGTCGCAAATCACATTAGCCATGGACAATTCTTCACTTGCTTCCCATCGTTCTCGCCGCACTAACGCTGTTCAGAATCCTGGACTTCCTGATCCACCAGCTAAGAGGCGTACTAAGGCTGAGAAGGCTGAGGATGACAAGCATCTGCAGGAGTCCAAAGCTGCAAGAAAAAAGGATGCTGAAGAGACCGTCAAACGTCTGGCCACAATGGAGATGGAAGTAGAGGAAAAAATGGTGACAGCTGAGGCTAACAAGCCAAAGCCTGTTCGTCCTCATCCTCATCCCTGTGTTCACCCCCAGGCAATCCAGACGCCACCGGGCAATGAACAAGAAGAGCAAGAACCTGGAGCGAACAATGTAAGTGGGATGTATTGGTAGCAACTGCACAAAAACACTCACTCGTTTGGTGTCCCAGGGCGACAAAGGCTGCGACGCTGAGGACAGCGATTGTGATGCCGAGACTGCAAAGGTTCAGAGGAAGCCAGTGTCAATGAAGGCGTGCATTGATGCATATAAACTGGGTCACCAGAAGGCGATGACAGTTGCCAAGAAACAACCAGGTAAACATACCTTATCATTTCATGCCGTTGGAACACACTGCTGATTCAGATATGGTAACACAGCCAACTTAAAGACTGTGCCAAAGGAGTAAGCACACCGTTCTTCTTAACGTGATCAACATGTTTTTACTCACCGAGTCCACACTGCATTTTCTCAACCTCGCGCTAAATGGTAGGACCAGCAAGAAATTTTCCAAGGGTGGACTCCAACTCAGGAAGTGGGCTGTCAGCATTGCTGATGCCAACTCTGGGCCAGCTGTTCCATCGACCGCTACAAGTACCACATGTACCCCACCTCCAACATCCTCCACTGGGTGGACAGCAGTATCTACTGCATCATCAGCTCCTACATCGCTCCAGAGTTATAAACCCGCATCCGTCGATGCTGTTGTGCCTATTGCTCCTGCAAAGAATCCAGAGACCTCATCAGGTGAAGTCTTTGCTGATGAGGTTGATGAAACAGTGGAGTGAGTGGCTATACTCGGCGGAAAGGTGAGTATGGACCACCACAAGAAGCTGGACCTGGTAAGTCTCACAGTTTTTTACCACACCTCGCCACACTGAACACATGTATGCCAGACTATGTCTGATTCCAACTTGTTTGTAAGTGATCCTGAGGCCCTGGGGGTTGGGTCTCAGCGACCACTTCCTTCCTATGGCTCCATCACTGGGAAACGAAAAGCAGAACTTGATGTCGTATATGCTGATAGCGAGCCGGAGAACGACTCTCCTCAGGCAAAGGATATGATGGACATTGAGGACGAGGCTGCCCCCACCAAGACCATGGCCATCAACTTGAAGAGCAGGGAGCGCCGTATGACGGCTTCAGTAAGTCATCCCTTTATCTACTGTCCATGGAGAAATTCCCACTCTTACGAAACTAATTTGATGTGAACACTGAAGACTTCTGTTGGAATCACCATGAGTCAGGCCCCAGGCCCTCTACCCCCGCTGAAAAAGGTCAAATTGGAGATGGCTGAATCCACGATTGTCACGTCCTCCGACGCCTCCATCAATTCTCAGGCCCAGAAAAGCGGCAGAATTCAGTATGATTCTGACGGCTACCTTATCGAGGTTATCAAACGCCGTAATAAGTACTCTATGAAGGATCTTCCCATGCCCAGTGGCGACAACAAATGGTTGCGTGGAATTATTTCAACGATCACGCTGTGGTGCAGCACCCAACCTAACATCTGGACTGTACCCGAGGAGAAGATGGCATCGGCCCTTCAAACGATCTTCAATAGTGTTTATCCCGACATCAAGTATCATGTCACTCCAGCAGGCTCTGTCTTTGGGATCATACATGATCTTGATTCGATCGTTCTAGATACTAACGATACAAAGGCAATCCAACGGGTTTCTGAGTGGCGGAGCAATTTCGGTTCAACCGCGCTCACAATCATGATTGATTTCTTCTCAAAGTGTGAATCTGGCGATGACAACAACAACGCTGATGTACAAACAATGGCAGCTGACTTCCTGGAAGGCTGGAGGTTCCTCCAGGAAGACCCAGATGACCCATTCCCAGAGCGTTGCTTCTGGTCCCCATTCCTCATCCAACTTATCGCTTCCACCCATCTAAACGCTATCACTGGCTTTGTGGACATTCAAGGATGGGACACAGCGGCCCTCGCAGGTGGGAAAGATCAAGCAGCTGTGATTGCACTTGCTGCAGCAGCAGTGCATATGGCTCGTTGAATCAATAGCATCCAAGTCACTGACATATGCAGTTGGAGTGGGCGGTGCAGTTCGTCAAGGATGGTACAATCAACATTGATCAGGTTCTCACAGATATGGCTGGAAACCCTGAAGGCAAGATGAAATTCACACTTCCAAAGGTACTCAATCATGCAACCGGGCGTGAGATGACAGGACCATACATGTTTTCTGCAGTTAATTGGGGTGGAAACACAACTAGAGGCTATCAGGAGGCGATTCTCAGAAGGGGTGCTGCATTTACTCGTGACACGATTGCGGCGGCATACTGCACAAGGACGCATGGATTCAGCAACAATTCGTCCAGTGATGGATGTGACACTGTGGAGAACGGTGTTAACCCTCGCGTGTTTCTTTGTAATTTTTTTCTTTGTAGCTATTTGTTCTCACTCACTGACTCCTACTCCTACTACTATGCTCTACTACAGGATCATCGCCAATTTGCCAGTGGTGGTTTCTGAGCAACGCCAGTCCGTTGTTTCCTGACGCTCACAGTCGGCAGCCATGCCTTTCTCCCCTCACACGTACTTGCCAGTATCATTGTTTCATCGTTTTTGTTGCCGCTTCCCTCATTCCGCTTTTGGGCCTCCTTATTTTACTTGTTTTGTTGCTATTTTCATCTACTTTTTTTACTTGTCTAGACAGCGTGGTGCAATTTGAGGCCACACTTGTTCTCCTTTTCAAAAGATTGCCTGAGAAAAAAAGTAAAAAAAAAGTAAAACAATACATTGAGTGGACTTGTTTTCACCTTATTCTATTTAGCAGAACTTGTCCTTATTTGAACTTATCTCAACCGGATAAGTATGAATAAGGACAAATAAGCAAACCATTATTTTCCTGATGCTATGACATTCTTGATAAGCGTTTGAGAGTCATAGTAAAGCTGATTTGGCATGAACAATCATTGATGGCTATGGTAAAATGTGAAGAGGAGATGGGCAAAGGTGCTGAGGTGAATGACTTGTTGTGTCAGGGACAGGCTTGGATTGACGAATGGTTCAAGTAGATTGTGGAAGAGGTCCCCTACCATCCCGATAGTCTCGAAATCGATGTAAGCATCAACATCTGGAACTTGACCAAACGGGGTGTATGGCGGCTTTGTTGGATCAATACGACCTAGTCTTGTAACAGCACGCATGAGTTTGATGGCTCAGGGAACATCTTGAGGATCATCTGGGTACAACAATCTCTTTGCCTTTTCTTTGTCACAGTCGTCTAACCATGTCAAGTAGTGCTCGAGCTTCTTCGCATTGATCCGTTGCCCATTTCTGAGCACCAACCCATTGGAGGATCGAAGCATTGTACAAAATCCTAAAGCTGTATTTAGTGAAAAGTTGTCTAAAGCGACAAGAAAGACTTACGCTTGAATATGTGTTTGTGGTCAAAGTCAAGTGTCATTGAATCCCTTCCGGTGTAGAGGTTGAGACCAGGTATATCCGCCAACATGCCAAATAGAGGAGAAGACTCGTCAAGCTGGGTGCGAACAAAAGTGCGGTGACCAGCCTTGCGCCGAGTAGAATCACCGTCAGTGGCAAACGACCACAAAGGACCAACTGTCTTATCCGCGCCATTAGCCACCCAAGCGTCGATGAGTTTGTCTATAAGCTTTTCCCAGTCGGAGTAGTCCTCTTCTTTGCATGTAGGTGCAGTGAGCAATGGGTATGTTTCATCTTCTCCAAAGAGATGGATGACAACAACTGTCATTTCTTTTCCCAAATGAACTTGACCGGAGTCAAGTTTGGAAGCGATCTGGACGGCAGAGTCATAGGTATTGAGGATAGGGTCGACAACGTGAGCATGTTTCCAGCAAAGTCCACCTGCACCATTCTCGGAGGGGAAAAATACCATAGCCTCTTCAAGTGCAATCTCATCAGTAAGAATGCTGACTCCTTGAGGCATCTGGAGACTGGCATGAGCACGAGGCTCAACAATGACATTGAGAATATTTGCTGCGATTGTATCCAGAACAATTGAGCTGATGGTAGGAGTGATAGTGATGAAAGAGAGGTGGTTGCGAAGGGTACAAAGGGAGGGAATGGACATGCGTTGATTGAGTGTGTAAAGGAGATTTGCACCTCCAATGCAGTATATAAGGAGGGCAAGGTCGTAGGCATCATTGCTGTATCCGCGAGGCTTGTAGCCTTTTTCGAGGGCTTCCTCAATACATCTGATGATAGTGTTGATGCCGGCACCATTCTTGATCTGAACCTGAAGAATTCATTGAAGCCATGGGACGTCTGTTTGAGATATCACCATGAGAAGGGCTGAGTGACTGTTGATGGTACTGAGCTTATTGCCGATTGAGCAGGCATCATTGAGTGACTAAAACAATGGTAAGTAGCCGAAATGTCATATGAAAACAGAATTCTTACCTTCAGCTTCCACTGGTTGAGTTCTTTCGAGCGCTCGTCAATGGTTTGAGAAAGTTGAAGGAGGTTCTTGAGCGAGCACCTTGTGTGAGGCTGGTAAAGAGGGATAGACTTCCCAAGCTCATCTAGAGCTGGACCAAGAGTGGCACAGGCAGAACAACTGTCACTGGTATCTAGAATAAAACGACTACAGTCTGAGGAGCGGGCATAGGCTTGACTGTCAAGGATGTTGAATGCATATGGAAGTTCATCTGGTTTGCCATGTACGGTGTGTAGCCAAGGCAAGCTAACCTGGATGTTGGAATTGGGAGCAAGGTCCCACTGAAACGGTAATCCATAGCAAGGAGGATGGGAGGGGTGGAATATACACAGTTAGGTTGGAGTCGGATTTGGAATTGGAGTCGGATATGATGGATGGACTGCAAACATGGTCCTCAGTTAAAACTTGATAAAAGGACTTGAAAGGCTTACTTAACGATGGGAATCAAGGTGAGGGATGATTCGGAAAGCAAAGGAGAAAGGGATGGATGTGATGTGGATGCGGGGGAGGCTGGCATAGAGTTACACTGTTGCTGTCTGAGAACTAATTGCGTGGAGCTTCCTTCGTTGTGTGTGTGCTGTGCTGTACAAGACTTGCGACGATAATGATTGCTGAGAACAGTGAAATGACCTGTAATGGAGAGAGAAACGGAAACTGATATGCTGGACCTGATGAAGAGGAGGCAATGAGAACAGAGGAAAGCATGGAATCCATCGATGGGCAAAACAGTGAGGATGCTATGTTGATACAACATCAAGAATGTGGCGGGAGAGCCCGCGTCAAGAAGATGCAATACTTGTTCTTGCGAGAGTTGATTTGACGGATGATGCTGGATAGACTGGATGGGATGAGGTTGGTGAGGGGAGGAGGACGAGGGAAATATCTTACATACACAGGACCTGAGGCTGCCTCGTGGCTGCCTGCAGGTGCCTCGGGACTAGTATGGGAATCGTTTAATGTCCAGGGAAGTGGCGGCAGTGTGCTGTCATTGCTTAAATATAAGCGTGCGGGGTCGGATGGAGGCAATAATTGAGGTCTTGAAGACATGAGCCAGTGTGAATAATTGTCTGATCTATTAGAGAAGGACATTGAGACATAGTCTAGGTGGTCCAGAAAGAGGGTAGGAGGTGAAGGTGAAAGAGAGATGCAACCCGGACACATGACGTGCTAGCATGTTTAAGAATCAATGATCAGTTCATATGACTTAATTTGGAAATGATATGGGTCTCTCCCAAAGTCGCCATAGCGAAATGAGAAATAGATCCTACTGAAAAGTAAATACACAGATTGATGTGCTATACATGGTTTTGGGTCCCTTTGATAAGATGGGAAGAGCCATAGATGCGTTCAACGTGTGCTAGACACAAACTGAGTGAAAACATTGCAATAACCTCGACATTACCTGAAAAGGCAGAAATTGGGGACCCCTGGCACTTGAAAGCATAGGGACCTAATGGGAGTGAGTGTTCGGAAGTCGCCGAACACACACCTCTTGCTTATAGGCCATACATTTTTGGATCTCCCAAGTTGGTTCGCAGGGATTTTGTAATTATAACCCATAACCCATAACCCATGGATATTTTCGACCATCATAACCCATACTTAGGGTCGGGTAATGCTGACATAGCACCAAATTAGGAAGTTTATATTATATAATCCATATTTCTCGCATCTCAGGATGGCAACAGTGGTCCAAAACATCAACCTC
>JBBPQN010000262.1:0-19741 GCA_038092575.1 Boletus subluridellus | reverse complement strand
AGTGATGGTCGGCTAATTTTTGCCCCATCCCGCGATAACAAAATCAGGTCCTTCACCGTCTCCACTGCATTCCAGCTTGCCGAATCGTCGGTTCTCCACGACGGCGACAATGATGTCTTCTCTATTGCTCTAGCCCCCAACAGCAAATTCATTGCTACCTACACACTGCGTTCAATCTCGTTCCTGGAAACATCGACACTGACTCGCATCGGCTCTGTCATTGAGGACAGCGAATACATACAGTCAATTGCTGTTTCCCCAGACAGCAGCTATATTGCGACTGGACGACGTGACGGGAAAATTGTCATTCGTCACCTCCACGGCATTCTCCCGGACCAGTATGGTCCTTTCTATGTAAGCATTTGTGTCTTTATAGTCCCGGCAGTTGGATAAGCCCCATTCCATCTCCCATGTTGATGAGCCATGTAGGTATCTACTCGCGAGGAAGGACAACAGGATGAGCAGCCTCCGACCTCGGGTGGCCATGACAGCAAATCACCCGACTCAAACTTGGTGCGCGTTTGTCATTCCGTCACCAAACGAGCTGCGCTGACTCCATTGCATGCGTATAACAGGGAGATGCCGGGAAATCCAGCCCACTCGAGTCTGAAGGACATAACGGAGATGGTGATGATCTCCTCGAGGTATCAGTTCGTTCGTTTCCCCCTCGGAGTGAGTTCTCACGATGGCATACTAGCACGAGGTGCCGGCGAGCACGCTAGCTCCTGGATTCGACTATGACGAGGTTAGTAATCACTTCATTCTTCTTTGAGTTTCGTGTTGACTTTGCTGGAGCCATCGTCCCCGGAATCCTCTAACCATCCCCAGGAAGACGAGATACTGCGTTCTCATGCCATGTCACAGTTGTCAGGTGGCCTGCCAGTGACCTCCGCTCCAGATGCACATGCAGAGCAAAATCTCGACCCAGTCGAATCGTACCAGGGCCGTTCGATATTCAAAAGGTGGCTGCGGGCGAAGGGCCACAAGAACGCCATTTCACATGAGCCTGGTCGACCTTCCGGAAAGTCGCGCCAGCCTGCCGATAGTGGATCTGCCTCACTCTCACCAGCGAGAGCGGATGCCACACATGGGGGACCTTCGAGGATGGCTGCAGGTCAACGTCAACGAGTGAGCACTCTTCCTTGATAGACGAACGGATGTAGTGTGTCTGACATGTCATTTTAGTGAGCGGTCGCGAAAACCCCTCGTAAAATAACAAACACGGGGGTTGGGATTAGAAGACGGTGTCTGATTGGGTAGGGTCGCTGCGAACGTAAAGAATGTCTATTTCGATGAGGGTGTATATAAGGCCGCTGGACACTACAGCTGCTGCTGTCGATTTCGGGAACGTGACCATAGTATCAGCTAAGATTCGGACAAGAATCCGCAGCCCATCGTCATCGCATTGGCTTGCCTCTTGCGTGTTGCTATGCCAGCTTTGTGATTGAAAATCATTTCCTCTTCCCGACCAAGACTCCAAGGACAGCGCCTACCTTCGTTTGTGAAGTGGGATACGAATGGTCCCAGAGGCGGGGAGGATGGATTCATGAGGTTCGGTGCTCGGTTCGGAGCCGAATTCGGACTTGTCTAATCTCGGGAAGAAGCTCTCATCAGCTTGCAGTCAAACACCCTGGCAAATGCGAGGTCAAAACTCCATGTATCGGTGACGACAAGGCAATGTTCATCAACGAGCTAGATCCCGAAAGGTTCGCCCGAGTCTTGTAAGCAAACCGCAGCTCGAATCAAAAAAAAGGTTAGTCAGCCTGACCCCGATTAAATATGCGCTGCGTTGCGGATACCGACACTGGCTTGAGCAGGTAGAAGTTGTGCTGGAGGAGGATAGGTGCGCTGCAATTCAACAAAATGAAAAGGTCAGAACGATCGCACGAGAAATGACACAGGGCTTACTAGATTGTCAACCCACCCTCACCGCTACTACGGCGCGTCCTCCAATGTGTAGGTGCTGAATGCCTTGGAGCAGAACGCGAGGTTAGCGCCGGATAGACGTATTGTCCTATGAAGACTAGCGCTGGGTTACTCAAGCTTGTCATCGATATCTTGGGATTCTCAGTCGTCTGTCGTTTGGTGGGTCGCTGCCGTTGCGCGTGATAAAGGTGCGTTATACGGTACGTTGACTGCGTGAGACCCAGTTGGGGAGAAAAAGCGTTCAAGCGGCTTCAGAAATGCATCATCTCACGGAGAACAAGAAAAGTACAGAAATTACAGACATCTGAATGAAAGTTGAAGGTGCGCGTTCATTTACATCCGACACCAGGCCCTTCCTCCAAGTCCACTTGGCGGGGAGACAATCGCACAAAAACATTATCTTCTGTGTGTATGGCGCCGATGCTGCGCGGATGCACTCGAGGCAGACGCCAACCCCCAGAATTTTCATCGGCCGGACTAAAGTCGAACGTGTGGAGCAATATGATCATGAGAACCTTCATCTCGTACACGGCAAGCCATCTTCCTTTGCACTAAGATATCATTAACACGGCGAAGTGGCTGAGTTCGAAGTGGAAGGTGGTACTGACGATATGCCTACCACCGCCCAACGAATGAAATTGATATTCTTCTGTTTGCAGATGTTTCCTTTGGTATGGTTGCTGTGCAAACCGATCAACCATGAAAGTCTCCGGATTCGGGAAAACTGTCGCGTCCATATGGGCGGCGTGGATATTTCCCAACGTATACTCTCCCTTCTTTATCGGTATCGTCCCGTCCTTGACCCTCAGATCAAAGTTACAATTGGCTTGCCGTATCCCCGCATGCAATCCCGTGAGCCTCATGGTCTCCATGACCGCGGATATCAGTAACTTGAATGACGGATCGTCCAGCTCGCCAGGACCAGCTTCAAGTAACGCTTCCAAGCTGCCGAAATTTTTGATGGCTGAATCGATCTCTTCGCGGACTCGTACGAAGGCATCGGGATTGCCTAGCAAAAATGAAAGCAGAAAGAACGCGTTGTTGAACGTATTGCCATGAACCCCCCACAAGAAGTTCAGCACCAACTGGGCTCCTTCCAAGGACTGGATATTGTTGTCCTCGAAAACCTTCATGAACCCACGGGAAAATCGGTCATCACAGTCGATGACCTCCCCTTGCTGCAAAAAATCCTTCAGGGAGTTCAATAATCGCATTCGTGCTGCGTGAGACGGCCAAAACCATAGCAAGGTCCTGTTGAAACGATACGGTACACTTTTGTTGAGGATCTGGAAGTCTCTGTAGGTGTCGGTCGGGAAGGAACTCCCGAAAAGCATGAGATTCGTCGCCGTGTAAAGTGGCTCATTGGTGAGTTGTGTGAGCGGCACTGGCCCTCTATGATCCCGAAAAAGATTCTTGACCTGGGATAACAATACGAGACCGAACGACTGCGTGGTCTGTCGTAAAGAGCGCGGCGACAAGCTCCTCTCAACAAGTGGCAAGAGCCCGTGGATCATGATTTGATGGAGGTGGGCGAAGTTGCTTCTGACTCCAGATATGACGTAAAACATTTCCTGGTGCACGATGTCGTTACGAAGCAGCTGTGAAGAAGCTGAGAAGACGGAAGCAATCGCATCTCCTGAGGAAATCACTATGAACCGCCGATTGCCAAGTGACACCCGGTATACAGGGCCATATCGTTTTCTAGTCAATGCTTCCATCAAGCGACAGACCCCTGAGTAATCTGAGACCCACTGGCATTGGGCGAGAAAAGCACAAGAGTTTAGTGCGTATAGCAGCCCGTTGTCGTATCCTCCCAACAAGCTCGGTACTTGAGGGGGGAAACTTGGTACATTGGAGAAGTACAAGCAGATATTCATAGTGATACCTGCGAGCTTTGCCAAAATATAGGTAGTGGCAAGGATGAATGAAGACATGCTTATCTCTATTCGTGGGGGCGGGATGTGACTATTTATCCACTTCTTCGATCATGAGGAGCTTAATCTCGTATACAGTTAGCTATCTTCCTTTGCACTATAAGAAATCATTAACACGGCGAAGTGGCTGAGTTCGAAGTGAAAGGGGTACTTACGATACACCCACCACCGCCCAGCGAATGGGATTGATATCCGTCTATTTACAAATGTTGTTAGCACGGATGCTGCACAAACCGGATCATCAACCCAGAAAGTATCGTGATTCGGGAAAACTATTGTGTCGATATGGGCGGCGTGGAAATTTCCGAGCCCATACTCTCCCTTCTATATCGCTATCGCCCCATCATCGACCCTCGGATCGAAGTCCCAACCGAACGGCTGTGTGGTCTGTCGCAAAAAGCCGTGGCGACAAGCTCTTTGTCAACAAACGGAATGAGCTCGTGGATCATGACTCGATGCAGGTGGGGGAAGTTTGTTCCGACTCCAGAAATGACATAATGCCTCTTCCGGTGCATGACGTTGTTACAAAGCAGCTGTGGAGAAGGTGAGAAGACAGAACTTGGAAACGTATTTCCTGAGGAAATCACTATGAACCGCCAATGACCAAGTGACACCCGGAATACAAAGCTGTCTCGTTTTCGTTTTCCGGTTAATGCTTATATCAATTGATAGGGCCCTGAGTGATCTGGGACCTTCTGGTATCGGGTGAGAAAAGTGTTAGGGCTTAGCGCGTATAGCAGTCTGCAGTTGTATCCTCCCAACAAGTTCGGTACTTGAGGGGGGAAACTTGGCACATTGAAGAAGAACGAGCAAGTATTCATAGTGACACCTGCGAGCCTTCGCCAAAATGTAGGTAGCAGGAAAGATGAATGGAGACATCTATTCGAGGTGATATCTCAGACGGATAACGCCGAACGCCAAAGTGGTCTGAAATTGGATATCGCGAACTCCGCGGGCAGGCAGTAATTAATTACAGAATTACCTAATTATTCTGGTGGATTCTACCAAGCCTAGCTAGATACTTACATAGAGCCATCGAACCAGGTCACCATCAGATACTTACCTCAAGGATGCAAGACTCGGGTCCCTACTCGGACGCACGAAACAGGAACAGAATAAAATTCGACAACAATGCCGGTAGAGCAGAACGCTCGACTGACCCTTCTCTCTGTTACATTCCACCCACATAGTAATCTAGTTAAGCGTCACACTAGCTTCCGCAATGTCCAGGCTTGCGCCAGCGAAGTCCTCAGCTCGGAACCTCATCACCTCTGAGCCCGGGATTGATCCTCATTCGCAGGACGACCATGACGGCGGTCCAGATGGAAACATCTCACCCCAAGACACTCGACGGACTCGTTTGGCGGGAAAGTTGAAAGAAATATATGATCTGGAAGCCATCAACGACGTGCTGGCAGGTACGTGAATTTGTCTACTCTCGGTCCAAGTCTCAACGGAAATCAGAAATGCCATGTCACCTCTTGCATTTTGTTTGTAAGTCGTATTCCATCCTAGCGATGGTGTGGGATTTTCAGCTATGTTAAGTGTTACAGGGATACATGTATCTCACAAACTCTCATTTATGCTTCTTTGCTCACATGCCGAGCACAGAGGTACTAATTTAATGACCCATAAAGATGTATACTCATGCAGATCAGGACCAAATTCTCAAGTCTGGCCCTCTTTGCAAGAGGGCCACTCGAACAAGGCGCTGGATCAAGCGCTGGTTCGTCCTCGAGAATGATGCGCTTTCCTGGTATCAGTCATCATCGGTAACTCACATATCTGCGTTTGTGACCTTTGTTGATTTAACTCAGGACCCCTATTTCCTCCACGGAATTGTCGACCTGCGTTACGCGATTTCTTGTGATCCTACGGGTGAAAAGGAGTTTTGGCTACGTACCAATCAACAGGCTCTGCTATTAGCTGCAGATTCTGTTTGGAGCAGAGAAGAATGGGTGAAGGCAATACGCCAGGCTATATTCGGAGCGCGGAACATGGGGGACACTGTTAAAGTAAGTCATAGTGCACGTAGCAGTATTTACTCCTTACTCTTTCCAGATTGCCATACCATACTCCGCAGTTCTTGATGTGGAGAAATCATCAGCCATTGAGTTCAGCGAAAGCATCGAAGTCAAAGTGTTTGACAAGGAGGAACATCATTTGGTCGACTCATACTTTTTTTCCTACTTTCGCGACACACAAGATGCTTTGGAAAACATCCGGGAGGTTGTGCGTACCAATAGATCGTCTACCGCCAGTTTACCGCATGCCCTACTGGATTCCACTGGCGCACATCATGCCATGATGGTCAGTCTCCCTTCATCGGGTGCCAATACCAATTCGACGTTCCGATTATCGTATTTGCTTCGACCGGCTCAGGAATCACTTCCATCTACCTTGACAGGGATGTACAACACTCCAGAACCCCCTGGAGGTGCTAAGGACTTTACCCACATATCAAAGCGGGGCGGTGCATCGTTCGTGCCTTTGACATCTTCACCCTTGCCTTTGTCCCCCAGCTCTGAGAATATTACCGTTATGTCCACAAATGGTCTGTCGGCCGATTCTTCGTCGCGGATTCATACTTATCCGCTATCAACCCCTACAGGAGACATGAACTCGGCATCGTCCCTGAGCAAGGGACTAGCAACAAGTGCACGTTGGAGCATTGGAGTGCCATCATGGCTAAAGGTTTCCCGCAAAGGCGTGGGCACCACCTCGAACGGCGCTCCACCATCTGCATTCCCTGAGTCGCAATGTGATCGAGGTGTGTGCGGGGTCTATGAACCGTCGACTTCTGGGCAAGGACCCGGAGCCTCCAGCGAGCCCGGCTGTAGTGTAAATGAGACGTCTGAAGCAGCGGTCGATCAGGACATGACAGACAATTTTAGGGTCGCATTTGCCTTTGACGACAAGGAAACGCTACTTGGATGTAGGTAACTTATTTCACTTTGGAGTATGATTCTAAAGGCACGCCAAGATTTTCCAGGTTATTTACTCCGGCTTTTGCCAAATTTCGGACATTTATACGTCTCTTCAAATTATTTCTGTTTCAAGTCCACAGGTCCCCTCAGCGCGAAGACTAGAGTACGTTTTCAATATTTCATGCATGGAAATTTGCTGATGATATTTATTTAATAGATGATTTTACCCATTCGTGACATTCTGACCGTGGAAATGACTAGCAAGGCTACGCGCTTTGGCCACCATGGCCTTACCGTCATGATCAACGGCCACGAGGAACTTTTCTTTGCATTTGGCGTGGAAGACAGACGGCGTGCTTTCGTGTCTATCCTGGAACGCCGAATAGAAGAGAACAGGAAGCGCCCAAATCCTAGCGAAGCTCCAGCTCCAACGCTGAGCCGAGGCAAGAGGGATGCACTTATCTTGGAGGAATTCAAACCACGGAAATCGCTCAGCAGCGACAACCATCCTGTCTCACCATCCGAAACGATATCTCAATCTTCACCCGCCGTGATGTTTACATCGCCTTCCTCGACGTCCTCGACTTTCAAGCCCAAAGAGTCCTTGCACTTTACGTTACTGACCATCGGTTCAAGGGGAGACGTTCAACCTTACATCGCACTTGCAAAGGGACTGATGGCGGATGAGCATCGGGTGAAAATTGCGACCCATGGAGAGTACCAAGCGTGGATTGAATCAGTCAGTTTACATATTTCTCGACTTACACAATCTGACGATCGTTGAAGCATGGAATTGAGTTTGGTTATATCAGCGGTGATCCGGTAGAATTGATGCGCATGGCTGTTGAGCATGGCACAACGCCGGCTTCGCATCGGAGAGAGAAGCGGCTTAAGGTAAGTACGCTGCGATTCTAATAATGACTTGGCTCATTCGAGATTTAGATCCGTGGATGGCGCGATGATGTGCGAAAAACGTCTTGGGAAGCCTGCCAAGGGACCGATGTTCTTGTGGAGAATCCGTATGCACAGGTAGGGTTCCACATCGCTGAAGCCCTTAAGATCCCCTACTTCAGAGCATTAACGATGCCTTGGACGAGGACGAGGTGAGTAGTTGTGCTGAATTCGAGTTGGGCTCGATCGAGAACAAAATCAAGGGCATACCCGCACCCTTTCGCTGTACCAGAACGCAAGGTGCTTGTATCTCTACTCGAACTGTGTGACATTCTGATAGTCGGTTAGATGGGCGGTGGTTATAATTACATGGTACGAGGGTCGGAAATCTTATTTCACGGTCGTCACCGAAGAACCCCATGCTAGACATATGTCAAGCTTGACCAAGTAACTTGGCGCTCAAGTGCCAGGCAGACTAACCACTGGCGCCGTAATGTATTACGCTTGAACGATACGAGCCTAGACGGCATGGAACTCTACAAGATTCCCTTTTTGTACAAGTTTAGCCCTATGGTTGCTCCTCGACCCTTGGATTGGCCTGAATGGAACCAAGTCACTGGTAATCTACTTGTCTACCCGTGCATCCCCGCTCTTACGCAGGACTAGGTTATTGGTTCCTCAATGATGCTGACGTTGGGGAAAAGAAATGGACACCTCCCCAGGACCTCCTTTCTTTCATCGACTCTGCCCATCAAGCTGGCAAGAAAGTAGTGTACATTGGTTTTGGCAGCATTGTGGTTCCAGACCCTAAGGCAGTGACCCGCTGTGTTGTGGACGCGGTTGTGCAAAGTGGAGTTTATGCTATTTTCTCTAAGGGTTGGTTGGATCGACTGCATACGCACGCAGCGGAAGCATCTCAACCTGAGGAACCATTTCCGAAGCAAATATACACTATCTCGTCAATTCCACACGATTGGTTGTTCAACCGCATCGATGCGGTTTGCCATCATGGTGGTGCTGGTACAACTGGGGCAAGTTTACGGGGTTTGTCCAACACTCACCACCACTCACGTAGTTGAAGACTGACACTCGTGTAGCCGGGATCCCAGTAATCATCAAGCCGTTCTTTGGAGATCAATTCTTCTGGGCTAGTCGTGTCGAGGCGCTTGGAGTTGGCACCGGTATCCGGAAGTTAACCGTCGATAGTTTAAGTCAAGCTTTGACTTTGGCGACCACCGACCAGAAGCAGATTGAGCGTGCGAGGCTAATCGGGGAACAGGTTCGATCTGTGAGTAATTTTGATATAGGATTGAGGCCCCTTGCTTAGAATTCGCAGGAAAACGGTGTTGCTACTGCCATCGAGGCCATATACCGTGACTTGGACTACGCTCGTTCCCTGATTAAATGACCCTCCAACTTCAGAACTGCAGACTTGGTGGAGGGAGACAATGTAACGAAGGAAGAGCAGCTTTCTGATGCCTCCACATCGATTCTGGACCACTCGGCGACGCCGAAGCGAAAGAGTCTTGTCACTGCAGTAATGTCCGTCCTGCCTGACTCGCTCACATATTCAACCCACCGGTGCTCTAGTTCTACTTCCTCTGTGCAGCCGTGAATGTTTCAATGTTTGTTACTCCACCTATTTTGTTGCCGTATCTTTTCAGGCCTCACCCTGCTTAATTCTGTGCTTATACCCTACTGTGTGTGTTTGTCTTTCTACACCTATGATCATAGTGTACTGTGCATCCTCTCACTGAATCGACCAAAGGCCCTCATAGCGGAAAAACTTTTCAATCAGTGTCGGGTTGCATGAATAATGTCAGGGTTTCTCTCGGTATTTTTTTCCTGCCCCTTTCTAGTATACACAATGGGATGTCACCACGAGTTTTTTTTTCCGGTCACAAGTTCAACACTTTCGCCAGTCTGAAATGCTAGGCGATCTGCGGGTACAGATACCTTGATTAGCTCGCTCTCTCGTCTGGGTATAAAGGACAGATGTGCACTGGGTGAATGAGAGGGTTCCTTTTCACCCTCCTCGTTCAGGAACTGGGCCACAGTGTGAAAGTACTTGATATATCATGTCATATTACGGTCAGTGCAATGACAAAACATAGCTTACAGAGCAGAGTCCGGTCAAAAGGAAGTTATCAAGCTCAAGTCCACACCAACTTGAACTGCCGATAGGTTCCACCTCAATAGGTACTGCAGTTCTTGCTTCGGGAAAGATAGTAAAGTAATCTAACCTTTGTAGTTTGAGAGGTTCCGATGAGGTCTGGTAAAGATGTCGACATGTCTGTTAGATGCCTTCAAGACTTTCGTATAGAAAGGATGTTAGCCGTGTGCAACGCCCAGTTAACGAGAGTGTCAGGCTCCTTTTCGGGACCACAGCTTGTTTAGCCTCAAAAGTGCTTCGAACTTTTGCCCACACTCTTCCCTTGTCACACGAGTAGTAGCGTTCGGAAGGCGTTCACCTCCTCTTGCTATGCAGATATGGGAAGATAACAAAATCTGTGCAGTAGAATTACAGGTTGTTCAGCAAAGTACTCTGTGGAGAGAAGGTACCTCTCGGTGTCGTCACCAATTTGGATAATGAGCGATGTATGGAAGAGTGGTGGGCCGCCAACTAAGAGGTGTTCAAAAAATATGGCATACCACCATGGTACCACATGCATCACTGCTAACCCTGGGATCGAGGTCACCTTCCGTGAAGGATGCGAGGACTCGAGTCGAGGGAGAGGATACCTGGAAAGATGAGTCTCCCTCGCTCGCACTGTTCAAATCGGTTAGTACGGCGCTGGTGCTGTCATCAAATCGAAGCCTTTCCCGTTTTCGGTTCAAAGTGTGGGGAAATTCCGAGACGCGGCTCGGTAACTAGTATCGTTTGTGTTTTATCGGGCTGATGCTCGCGTTTCCGATGAGAGACAGTCATGACCAGTCGTGAGGTCAGCTCCAGAGGTAAACGTCCTGTCCTATAAAGACTAGCGCTTGACCACTTGAGCCTGTCGTCGATATCTTGGGATTCTCAGTTGTCTGCCGTTCGGTGAGTCGCCCTCGTGTTGATTCCGTACAACCCGGTCGCAATTGGGAGGGAAAAGCCTTTTTTTTTACTTACATGGTGGCAGGTGAATGCGCGATCGTAGAACTTCAAAATTAAAGAGAATAACATGTGAAGTGCTACACTGGGAATGAGAATGGCCGTTGAACGTTGACGTTGAAGGCCGCCAAGGCTGCGCACGCACTTGTACATCCAACACATCAAGTTGAATGGTACTTACGTTCTTTGCCCCAGGAAAACTTGAACAACAGTTTAATCAACTCCATCCAGACTATGGTTTCGGAACAATCACGATTAGCACATTGCGTCACTTCGTGCCAATCGGTGCCCCTATGCTAAGTTCACTAAAGCTGCGACAGAACGGCGTCATTCTGGATCCGCATCAAGAAACGATCCAAGGGCCGTCTCAATAACTGGGGAGGAAAAGAGCAACGGTGGGGTTAGAATGATCGGACTCGAATCTGTTGGCGGTTGAGGCTCAACTCGATCTACCCACTTTGCGGAAGATGCGGAAAAAAAATTTACATCATGCCATCTGTGTTTCGAACCTTAAACAGATCCAATCAAGGGACAAAGAACGCTTCAACGCCGATCACCGTTCAAAGATTCCAGCGGACCGTCCAGACCATGGCAGGGCCGCCAGTGGTACATAACTTGCTTAGCGACTAAGGGTGTGGGATAGCACATCTGCCACTCTGCTGTCATCATGGGGTTATTCCTTGATTAATTCAAATCTCGGAACAGTCTGCAAATGCGCTATCTCGGGCCAAGGCGAGTGCTCAAAGTGCCAGCTCTGCAAATCATGTGAGTGGAGGTCGGGGCCTGAGCGCTGAGCCCACGGAGACGGATGATTGGAGAGGTGCCGTACCTAATTTGCCACTGTTGCGATGATTCGATGAACGGTCATTAATTCATTGACAGTTGTGATGACGGTATGTCGCTGGCTGATCGCCTCCGATCGTTGTATTGCAATAATTGGTGACGACAAGACTTCTTCCAGAAATCACGCAAGACGCCAAGGTAGGGCTACCATGTAAAGTCTGAGCCGTATTTGTGATGTTCTCCTTACAATCTTGGGCCTGTGTGAGCGATACCTTTGATTTTACATAAATTGATGTTAACAAATCCCTCTTGATAGCTTCAAAATCATTTGATAATCCCGGGCTTGCATTGATGCTACTACTTCGCTTCCATTGCACAGGTGTCTGTAACTTACGTTTCTAACAGGCGGTGCCCGAACAAATGTGGAGGAAAAGCGGGCTCTAGTGATCGCCGGGATTAGTGAGGGTGATCAAGCACGTGGCCGTAAACCGCACGACTATTAGTGGGTAAAACGTTCCAGAGAATCGGCGTCTTATCGGCTTGCTGTGATTGGAATGGAACGTATCTTGGTTTTGTCATTTTCAAAAAGGCTTGGTACAATCACAAACGGGCGTACAATATATGGAAATCGCAGCCACCTAAATAGAAGCTGAAGTTGCGCGTTCATACACATCTATTTACATCTGACATCAAGCCCTTCCTCCACTTGACGGGGAGACAATCGCACAAAAATTTCTTCTTCTGTGTGTATCACGCCGATGCTGCGCGGATGCACTCGAGGCAGACGCCAACCCCCAGAATTCTCCCCTGCCGGACTAAAGTCGAACATGTGGAGCAATATGATCACGAGAACCTTTATCTCGTACACAGCAAGCCATCTTCCTTTGCACTGGGAAATCATTAACACGGCGAAGTGGCTGAGTTCGAAGCGAATGGTGGTACTTACGATATGCCTGCCACCGCCCAGTGAGTGGAATTGATATCCTTCTGTCTGCAAATGTTTCCTTTGGTATGGATGCTGCGCAAACCGGTCAACCCTGAAAGTCTCAGGATTCGGGAAGACCGTCGCGTCCATATGGGCGGCGTGGACATTGCAAAACACATAATCTCCCTTCTTTATCGGCATCGTCCCACCCTCAACCCTCAGATCAAAGTTGCAATTGGCTTGGCGTATCCCCGCATGCAATCCCGTGAGCCTCATGGTCTCCATGATCGCAGACGTCAATAACTTGAATGACGGATCGTCCAGCTCGCCAGGACCGGCTTCTAGCAGCACTTCCAAGCTGCCGAACTTTTCGACGGCTGAATCGATCTCCTCGCGGACTCGTGCGAAGGCATTGGGATTGCCTAGCAAAAATGAAAGCAAAAAGAACGAGTTGCTCAATGTATTGCTATGGACCCCCCACAAGAAGTTCAGCACCAACTGGGCTCCTTCCAAGGACTGGATGTCGTTGTCCTTGAAAACCTTCATGAACCCACGGGAAAATCGGTCATCACAGTCGATGACCTCCCCTCGATGCAAATAATCCATGAGGGAGTCCAATAATCGCATTCGTGCTGCGTAGGACGGCCAAAACCATAGCAAGGTCCTGCCGAAACGATACGGTACGCTTTTGTTGAGGGTCTGGAAGTCTCTGTAGGTGTCGGTCGGGAAGGAACTCCCCAGAAGGACGAGGTTCGTCGCAGTGTAAAGAGGCTCGTTGGTGAGTTGTGTGAGTGGTATTGGCACCCTATGGTCCCGAGAAAAATTCTTGATCTGAGATAACAACACAAGACCGAACGACTGCGTGGTCTGTCGCAAAGAGCGTGGCGACAAGCTCTTGTCGACAAGTGGATAGAGCTCGTGGATCATAACTTGATGGAGGTGGGCATAGTTGGTTCTGACTCCAGCGACGACATAAAACATCTCTCTGTGCATGATGTCGTTACGAAGCAGCTGTGGAGAAGCCGAGAAAACGGAAGATATAGCATCGCCCGAGGAGACGACTATCAGCCGCCAAGAGCCAAGTGACACGCGGTACACGGGGCCGCATAGCTGTCTAGTTATGCTTGTATCAACCGACAGACAGTTGAACCATCTAAGACCTACTGGCATCGGGAGAGAAAAGCGCAAGGGTTCAGCGCGTACAGCAGTCCGTTGTCGTACCCAGCCAATAAGCTTGGAACTTGAGGTGGATACCTTGACGCATCGAAGAGGTACGTGCAGATATCTGCGAGCATTATGAATATAAAGGCGGTGGCAGTAGCAGCAGCAGCGGAGAGGATAAGTAGAGACATGTTTTCCGTTCAAGAGACGAAAGTTATGCCGCTATTTATCCACCTCATCAAGTACCACATTCCGCCCGATTGCAGTGTTTCTGTAAGCATGGTTATATCATCAAATTCTCCAAAAAGCAAGAGGATTACCGATTTCTTATCTTCCATATTGGAATTTTCCTTGGTTCCCGCTTTGTCTGAACACACGAGCCCTGAACGCAGCTTCAAGGGGAACCGCGTATGGAACATCAAACATGGAAGACTGTCTGATCTGGTGTTCTACAGTTCCGGGGCTATGCGTCAGCTGGCGGAGTGGGTTGTCGTTACTCACCGCTTGGGGTGATACTCCTGGTGTGAAACATTGTCACCCCTGCACGCTAGGACGCTGCCGACGGTGATAACTTAAGCGAGTTCAGGAAAATGCATAACCAAGTTGGATAGGTCTATTTCTTTATCGCGTCAGACCGGCAATGCCAGGCTGTCGTCATTATGTCCGAATATGAGTGACGCTGCGTGGTTTCTAAGACGGTGTTGTCACCGTGTTGATCAGATTTAATGAAGTAGTGTCGTACCTAGGAAGGGTCAGCAAGCCCGAGTCATGTGGCGTTTGGAGGGAAATGTAACAGTCGAAAAAGACTTCACCTACATGTGATGGTGCTGAGAGGACCACGTAGCCTCGTGCGCACGCCGTTAAACAATAGAATGGACGGATGCGTTTGCTAGTCCGCCGGCGGGCGCCCAACGTATGTGCGATGATTGAAACCTGACAAACGTGCGAAAGCGGAGAGCTAATTGACACGGGGGAGCAGCGGCAGACACAAATTCTGTGGAGTACGCTCACCCTTGGAAGCAGTGCCTACTACAGCAACCACCCTCGCTGCTCAGTTGCGTCGCGTTTGTAACAATTGAATTCCTCGAAGTACCGCTGGCATTCGAGATTATCTACAAATGATTAGTGGTCTGTTTGCCGGTGGGGAGGCGGCGATGGCGTGGTGAGTTCGCGAGCTTTGTGAACCTTGATTTTCCATGAGCTATATGGGGATTTTATATAATGACAAGGAATCCTGGACATATCCAGTGCCAGGAATCCGATGAATCCGCTCAGTCTGCCATGGTTGGAATGCTGTGGGTTCTGGATAGAACGTGATATGATGCTCACCGAGATGCTGTAGCATATCAAGCCCTCCATATTGTCCAGGACCATACGCACGCACTACAACATACCATTCTGTATGCTTTGCAAAATCGGCTTAGAAATACATACGTCTGGCGGTTATCCGCATTATTAAAAAAAAAGACACTCCAGTGACTAACTGAACATTTCAACAGTGTGAGGACTTCAGACCATTCTGAGAATGTTCATGCTCCACAAACTTTGATCCTGGGAGCTCCAGCTTATTCGATGGCCTAATACCCCCGATAGGCTGTAGAACTGAAAAATTAGGACACCATCAGAAACGCGGGGCGGGTACAGAACTCACCGAGAGCCGGAGGGTGTATTGGCAGTGTGGAAAACTGCCCGGGCCCCGAAGTGCCCTGCGAATGTCAGCCCCCATCGGATCGCTCTGGTTTGTACAGCACCTTTCATGTGGAATGGGATATGCATGTGGTCGTTGTCACAAATATCACCGTGTCGGTATTGAGTTATAGACGATGGCAGTCCAAGATGCTGTATGACCGACATTTTGGGGAGATACCCACGGGCAGGATACCAACACGGCCCACTGGAGACTTCTTCAGTGGGGCTATAGTGCAATGAAATATATAAAAGCCCAGAGTCAACCACGGTTCCCAAATAAATAAAAATTATGCATTCAGCGTGTCAGCGCGTTCCAGGTAGAACCGTGTACATGCGGTCATAATCTTCGGGATTCTGGAGGTGTGGGAAGTTAACTTAGCCTCAAACTTAGCAAATATAGAATCCATAAGGTGACACCTTGGCCCAATAACCTCCCATCATCCATGTTTCGGAACTCGGCAGCGCTGCCTTCCCTCTGGGGATCAGATGTTAACACTCACCCCGACTCCGAGGTTTCCGAACATCGGACATAAACGCCTGATATTCAAATCATTTCCGATGGGGAAATGGGAAACTCGCTCAGGTCGCGGCCGCCATAGCGCTTGACCTACGAAAAGAGGTCAAGCTTCTTCTGTGTCGATTACATCTATTGGCCCCCTCCTCGCCATGACCCAGAAGTGGCAGTGGGTTGCTAGGAGACAGTTAAATGTCGTCGCTGTTCATGATTATGACAGGCAGACCCAAGCTTCAAACGAAAATCGCAAGAAGCCAACGAGTTGCGATGGTATAGGGCACTGTCGCTACCACATGTATTCAATCATTGGTGGCTGTCGGCCGGCGGGCGCTGGCAAGCTTTGGCGCTCAGCGACAGACTTCAAACGGTTCTTTAGAAACTTCCCAAACTCATAGTCCAGAACAAGGTCTGAATTCCTAACCGACCACAAGCTCTCATAAGCCTGCTCAGTGTAACAGGGCTGAACGAAGAAAATTTTCAGGAAGGTTTGGTTTCTCGGGAGCAACTTGCTCCCTGGGTACCGTCTTTGTAGTTGCCTATCAAAGGACAAGAATCGCGCTTCAAGTTAGGCTTCAATTTTGGGCCTTTCTGTGTTCTTTTCGGTCTCAAATCGCGCCCATATCAACGCCGTTACTCATCCGGCGACCTGTTGGCACAAGTTTTTCATTCACCAAGTACTGCGGTTGCTTGTGGTACCATGTTGGGACACAACGGTGCCCATAAAAGCGAACCCAGGCCTCATGGATATCTCACTGTACTCCATGTCTTCACAACTTGAAGTCACCCCGTCGTCCATCGAGCAGGAAATCCAGGTCTTGATTACGTTGATGGAACAACTACGTATTTGCAACTATGTCACAGGTGAGTGGGGCACTCCGCTGCGAGAGAACGTAGTACTTACAAACCTTTTCAGTCTCCGCGTCGGTGTTCATGTTATATGACGCCCTAATCAACTTGAAAACAGAGGTGGGTTTCATCATGTTGTTATGCGGCGACGGAACAGACGTGCCGCCACCAGATAGCTTTAGTTTGGGGTTATCGCCAAAACAGCGATCCTGCTGGCCCACTTTGCTATTTTCGTAGAGCCAAGCAAGTTCTTGTCCATCTGCTTTTCATTTTTTCTCGGTATTATGGCCTTGTCTTCTTAACGTGCGTTATATTGTGACTACTCCTCGGTCTACCGAGTTTCTTGATTGGACTAATGCAGGATCATGTTCGCTGGTATGCTTCCCTTTACGTTACTACCGCTGCCCAGCTGATGTTGGATAGTCAACAATACCACAGGACTCTCTGTTGCGGTTTGTTACAGTTTATTTGTTTCTAGCATTGGTTTCACACTGACGGATCGCACAGTTGTAGGTTTCTGTTCCCTCTGAAAATACTTCGAACGAATGCTACCGATCCCATTCAGCTGCAAGGGATATTACTATTACCTTATTCTGTAAGGCGAAGAAGTGTTGTGGTCGATACGCCGCTAACTAGTTATCTGCTTTCTAACAGAGCAGGGACGGTCTTGTATGTGACTATCGTCAATATCATCCTCGCGATGCGGATCAATGCATTGTATAGAGGCAACCATTATTGTGGGGTATTTCTTGGCTTCTTGGTTGTTGGTGAGCTCCATCTTCGTGGAGGACCGCAGTTATCTCAACCAATCCTCAGGAGAATTTTTGGTTTGTGTTCAGGCTCCGTGTGCCCGATACCGCTTACTATACATTCCGCGTCGTGAATGTGATAGGTGGAGTTTTCAATATGTGCCGTCATGGCCGTGCATACCACAGCTGAAATAGTGAGCCCTCCGCCCTGGATCCCATGGCCAGGGTGCATGGTGAATTCGCGTATTACACCTGCTCTCACACTCGCGAGCTGGTAAGCTAATGGAGAGTTCTATCGAATTGCCTAAAACGCTGATAGAAGTGCTGAAGGCTGGTAGCACTTCTTGTCTCCAGTGAGCTAATATGACCCGTGTTGATTGCATGTCCTGACGTACCTACAAGCCATTTTTTGTGTCATGACTTTGAAAAACATCCTTTTCGACAAAGACGAAAAAATTTTGACCTTGCAAGAGATGCTGACACTGCGTCCTAGAAGAAGGGTGCTCTTGTACGACGGGGTTACTTTTTATTTCCTGTAAGCATTCGGTTCCCCTCTGCCCTTGACTTCTCTCATACAAATCTGGCTATATAGAACCTTCGGTAAGGCGGCCGCCACACGTGGGGAAGGAAACTGACTCAGGGCCTGACAGTTATCGTGTTGGTCTCCACCGTTGTCCTGACAGTTGTACAAAACGAACTGTCGGTTCTACCCGTTTCGTAAGCTCTTAGCCCATATCCCTGTCATCCTTTCGTCTTCGGGCCTGATATGTATACATGCAGGCTACTCGTCGCAATATATTCGTATTGCGTGAGTACTCTTGATATATTCATGGCGTGCCTCGTTGCATTCGTGCCTGACCCGTTTCCGCAAAGGCTTCTCGACTCATCCTCAACATCAGAGCGGTCGAGGACGAGCTCTGTCCCGCAGACGTGCCAGATGATCCGGACTCGCTTCCCTCCATACCTTTTCTGACGTCGTCCGAGCCCAGCGAGCAGCCCGTGGCATCCTCATCGCAAGTCTAGTCAAAGACATGGGTGATATAGATATATCTATACTACCCCATTTCTCGGTTCAAGCCATGTTCGTCGTCGTCGTCGTCACGGGTTGACCCATCGGTGTCCGCCCACACATGTCCAAATAGGAATATTCAGGACAGGGTATGCCCAATCATTGTCCATCATCGTGAATTCCCTTGTAGGGCTAGCCGTTCAAACGTTCAAGTCGGGTCTAGTCCAGTCCAGTCAGTCCATCCGGTCCGGTTAACTTCACATCCCTATTGTATCCCTAACCCTGACAGTTGCGCCCCGTATCATCGTGTGTATCCCATCCATTTTCATTTCTTTCCTGCTTTTTGTGTAGTGTTTGTCTCGTGGTCCGATGTGATCGTTCTGTACCCTATCGTACCCTTTGCCTTTGGTTTAATAGACTTGGAGTCGGTCCAGTGCCTCGCCTGTCGCTCGTGTCTCCTCGATCACTCGTCCGATCCCCCAATCATCGTCTATGTACCTCATGGGGCTCATCGCCAACGTGTCAATGGAAGGGCGAAAAGGTGATGGATCCGATACGTATTGTGACACCAACTCGCACGTTCCGAAATATTTGGTGACACAACAATCCCGTTGCCTAGAGAGAGGGAAGGACGCAGAGAGAGGACCGATCCTCCCATGCCAGCGGATGATGCACTGAGTCTCGGGACCCAGTTTCTAGGCAGATGGCGAATTCACGAATCTCATCGTCAATCATAGTGCTATTACCTCGACCGAGTACATCAATGATCGAAAACAAAAACAAAAAAAAACACATCTGTCAAGGACGACATCGTCAAAGGTATGGGTACAATATAAACGGTGATCAATAGTGCAAAATACGATCAGAGCAGCTCATATACGCGGTAGGATGCGATAGCAAACATCGACAGGTTTAAAATAGCAAGACGAGAACAGGACGCAGGCGAACGGTTCCCTGACAATACCTACGAGCGCTACAGCCCGGCTATGACATTTCCTCGTCGTCCGTGTCGGAGAGGTATTCCTTACTTTTGCTGAAGCGATGGGGAAGGAGAGTCAGTCAAGTCAGGCTAACAGTGGCAAGCCGACGGACGTACAATTGCTTCTTTCGCGGCCCACCAGCCGCGTCCTGCTCTTCATCATCGCGGACGACCCGCTTCTTCGCTCCCCGCTGTTGTGCGTGAGCAGTGCATTAGCTCAACGCCTCAATTCATCAACATAACCAACGCCGCGTACCTTCTTTGCCGGCTTACTCTCCATCTCCTCATCACTAAACAACTGCTCGTTGTTATCC
>JBBPQN010000261.1:0-19763 GCA_038092575.1 Boletus subluridellus | reverse complement strand
GGGGGTGTTGATGCAGAAGATGCGTAAGAACATTTCTAATTCCTGGTTGTATCGTTCGGTTTCTCCGTTGGTCTGCGGGTGGTAGGCGGTGGAGAGGGATACATCGTATTCCAGTAGGCGAGCCAGTTCTCGCGCGAAGGCTGAAGCGAACTGAGGGCCACGATCGGAGACCAGTTTGTTGTGAAGGCCAAAGCAATGGAAGACATGAGAGAAAAACAACTGGGCTATCCCCTCAGTGTCCACCATTTTTGTGCAAGGGACAACAATCACCCCCTTACTAAGCCCATGGTCGACCACAACCATGACAGACTCAAAGCCGGAGACTGGGGGAAGGTCGGTGATGAGGTCAACAGAAAGATGGGAAAAGGGGCGTGAAGTGGCCACAGGCAGGGGAACAAGGGGGGGGGCTGTGGGGTGCATGACAACCTTGTTTGACTGGCAGATGGCGCAACCGCTGACAAAACGGTGGATGAAGGAGGAGAGGCCTGGCCACCAATAGTCCTTGCTGAGCAAGGCGATGGTGCAAAGATGGCTGCCATGACCCCCAATGGGGGAATTGTGGGCGGCAGTGGTAATGTCCCTCTGGGCGTCAGCGGGGACATAGAGGTGGCCTTTATAATACAGCCAGCCCTTGGTGAAGGACCAGTCATCTGTGACAGAGCGACCAAAAGGGGGGTCTCTTTCTCCATGGCGGTGAGCACGTCAAGGACCAAGGGGTTGGAGGATGAAGAGGATTGGATTTTGGCAGCAAGCTTGGCATCGATAATGTGGACAAAAGCATGAGACGGAAGGTGTTGGACATCGGTGTTGTCGTCAGTTGTGTCCACATTGTCCCTGCGAGAGAGGGTGTCGGCAGGAGCCATCTGGGTCCCCGGGAGGGCAGTGTATTCCAGATCAAAATCTTGGAGGAATAGGAGCCAGTGGGCCTGGCGATGAGAGAGTTTCCTTGGCTGTTTGAAATATGTGAGGTTCTTATGGTTGGTGAGAACTGTGACAGGAAATGGGGAACCCAAGAGGTATTGTCACCAATCCTGCAATCCGCAGATGACTGCGAGGAGTTTGCGGTCGAAGATGTCATAGTTCCGCTCCGCAGGGGAGAAAGTCTGGGAGAGATAGCCACAGGGCTGCAAGTCTCTGTTATCATTTTTCTGCTTCAGCATGGTGCCCGAGGCCGTGAGAGAGGTGTCCGTCATAATAGTGAAGGGGCGTGTGGTATCCGGGAAAGCTAAGACCGGTCGTTTGGTGAAGGCTTTTTGGAGAGCGAGGAAAGCACCATCCTGGCTGTCTGTCCATGACCAATCCTTCCCCTTCTTGGTGAGATCTAAGAGAGGTCATGCAAGGTCTGAGAAGGAGGGGATAAACTTCCTATAGAAGTTACAGAACCCAAGGAAGGACCTGACCTCCCTTACTGAAGAGGGGCAAGGCCATTCATCAATGGCTCAGAGTTTGGCAGGGTCCATGTGCACTCCCTCTTTGTCGAGAACTAGCCCAAGGTAATCCACCGTCGGAGTGCTGAAGGTGCATTTCTCGAGTTTCAGGAACATCTCATGTTCCCTGAAATGTTGGAGGACCTTATGGGTTCATTCCTCATGGAGAACGGGATCAGAGGAGTGGATTAGGAGATCATCCATATAGATGATGAGCCATTCTTCCACGATGTAATCTCCAAAGAGGTCATCCATGAAGGCCTGAAAGGTGGCAGGGGAGTTGCACATGCCAAAGAACATCACGGTTGGCTCGAATAGTCCAAAAGGGGTCACAAATGCTGCCTTCCATCTATCTTCGGGTTTGATGAGGATGTGATTATATCCCCAACGAACGTCGAACTTGGTGAAGATAGAGGATCCCTGAACCTTGTCTATTAGGTCGGAGATCAAAGGGAGAGGATAAGCATTCTTGATCATATGGGTATTGAGGTAGCGGTAGTCCTGGCAAGGGCGTAGTTTGCCATCCTTTTTCTGTATGAAGAAGAAAGGGGAGGCCTGCGGGGACTTGGAGGGGACTATCTTTCCTGATGCAAGATGTTCATCAAGGAATTCTTTGCAGGCCTTCTGTTCAGAAGGGGCCAGCGGGTATGTCTTGGCCTGTCGAGGAACAAATGAGTCTTTAGTTTCAATTGTGTGGTCATAAGGTCTGCTAGGAGATAATTGGGCAGTGGTTTTGTCCTGAAAGACATCACGATAGTCTTTATAGGGCTGGGGTAGAACTGTTGTTGCTGGCCCCTCTTTCTGTGCCAGCTGTGTTGATAGCGTGGTCTTCCATATAATGTGGTCGGGGACCTTTGAATTATATTGCGTATTGATGATGCGTGCTCGATGGATCGGATTACTATACTGATAGAAAGAGGATCTTAGGTCTTTCTTGGTGTTCGTGTCTTTGTCTAGGTGGAGGTACTTTAGTAAGTACCTCTGTGGCAACACATCTGGTCCGTCCGTTTGTCAGTTTTTGTATTGGGCGGGGTCGATCATTACTTTCCTGCTTGCCCAATCGATGGTTGGGTTGACAGCCCATAACCAGGGCAGTCCTAGTATAAGGTCATCCTTTCCGCAGTTTAGAATGAGTAGTTTTCTCTGCTCCAATACTCCATTGGTGTTGAGTATAACAGAGATGCTATGCGTGATGTCTCCTGATTGGTTTGTAGATCCATCCACATTCCAGGCTTTGATAGGTCTCAGGAGGGGTTTTAGAGGTATTCCATTTTCTTCAGCAAACCGTCTGGATAGGAAACATCCAGTGGCTCCACTATCAATGAGGGCATTTAGGCCAATGATTTTTGTTGCATGAGAATTCTGGATCTTAATAGGGATGCGAATGGAATTGCTGTGAGATCCAGAAATAAATACAGGTGCAATCATTGTGGAAGATAATGATGTTGGTCCATTCCTTCCTCCTAAAAATGCAAAGCGAGGTTTGTCAAGGAGTCGTCCGTTTCTAGGATGTTGACCTCTTCTTCCTCCCAGGTATCATTGGCTGGGAGGGTTTCCCCTTTCTCGTCTCGAGTAGGATCAAAGGCTGCTTTGAGGATCTGAGGAATTTCGTCTTTGTCCAAGCGGGTTTTCAGGGATTTGACGTAGGCGTCTATTGGGTCAATTCCCTGACTACTCGTGACTGCCTGGGTTTGGACGTTCTTCAGCAGTTTACCAGTACCAGGTCGAGGGTGTTTCCTGGTGGAGCATCCCTGTTTCTGGCAAATGAAGCACCTCTTCTCTTGGATGAGGCAGGCTTGCTCCACTGGAGAGAGAGTGATCCGGTCTATGTCCATGGCGTTTGGATCGTGTTGAGATCTTCCTCCTCCTTGTCCTGCAGGAATTCAGGGAATTTTGTCCATGTCCCTTATCCTGGCCAATCCACTCTCGATCTCCGCTGCTTTGTTATAGACATCCTTGATCTTTTCCGCAGTTTTGAGGATGTTGGAGAGCATGAGGTTGACGGCGATTTCTCTGTCTACCCCTCTTAAGAACCACTCTTGGAGGGCTCCTCTCTCCTTTATCCCTGCTTGAGTGGCAAGTATGATGAACTCGGCAAGGTATTTCTCAAAGCTCCCCTCCTTTCTAGTGTCTTGTCGGAGGGAGGCGAGTTCTACTCTAGCATGGGAGGCTGCATCGTAGGGAGAGAAGGTGGTGGCGAAGGCATCCTTGATGTGGGCATAGTCTTTCTCATTGGCGGGGATGGTGGTGTCGGTGAGCTTGATCAGCCAAGCTTCCATGAATGCTTTGCCTCTTCCAGTAGGCATGCGGTTGAGTAGGATGAGCCCCTTTGCTCTATCCGTCAGGTCTGGATGGAGGGAGAAGTATCTGTCCATCCCTAGGATCCACCTGTTGGCATCCTTTCCTTCGCCAGAAAAGTCTTCTGGGAGGGCAGCTTTCAAATCTTTCCCCATGTCGTTGTTGTCGCTATCTGAGTCTCCTTCGTCTATAGGGTAGTCTGGGTCCAGTTCTGGTCCTGGTGGGGGAGGTGGTGGGGGTCGAGGGTGAGCAGCAATGTAGGCCTCTGCTTCCGCGCTGGTGAGGACAGTTCTTTCTAGAGTCCCTTCTTCAGGGATAGGGGTGTGAGAAAGAGAGGAAGGGTGGTGCCCAGTAGAGGATGACTGGGATACTGCCAGAGAAGCTCTTCAGGGAGGGGGACCAGGGATGGGAGAGGACCTAGACATTCCTGGAAGTCTTCGCTGTTTGGGCACAGCGGAGAAGGTGGAAGACTGCATGTGATGTGGGGGAGAGATACAATGTTCCTCATTGTCTTCATGATCTCCTGCAAGGAGTTGTGAAAGGTTAATCCACCTTGTGTTGAATGACTATCTGCCTCAGTGGCCGTCTGTCTTGTTTGTGGGTCGTTGGGTGTGGTAACACCAACGGAGTAGAAACTTTAACCTTTTGTTACGACTGCGTAACAAGTGACACCAACGTGTGTCAAGTTCCTAGGGCCTGAGCTTCCTAACAGGAAGGTTCTAAGTTGCGTAGTCCCACCATGACTAGCGTCGAGTGTATACTCTCCTGAGGACGAAGAGTATGATGAGGAGAGGGACACGAGACCAGTGGCGAGAGAATCTCGCCAGCTGGGAACCTAAGCACACGGTAGATTGTGTAGGTTAAAGTTAAAGAGTAACTACAGGCAGAGTTTGAATATAAATACTGCCAGAAGGCATTTAGGGCAGGTGAGACTAAATAGGAAATAAGACTTCAGGGGAGGCACTATCATGTGGGTGAGGTAAGAAATGCGTCGTGTATAATATGCACGTGATGGAAGGGGGGCAGTGTCCTCGGGAGGAAATGGAGTCGGAGAGAAACGGAAACGGAGAAGAACAGAAAAGGATATGAAATATGTATTGGAGTGGAATCAGAAGGCAGTGTCTTCGGGTGAAGACGGAAGAGGGAAGAAGTCTGTGAAGGCTTTGTCGGATAGCTCGTACTCCTGTAGGGACATGATGATATCATCCCATAAGAATGACTCATGGTGGTCCAATGACAAGGTAGGAGAAAATGGAGGGGGGGTATCACCAACCATAACAATCAACAGCAACCTCCTTCCCCATCATCACATTCATCATCAGACAACAAGGACATGCTACCACCTTTACCACCTCAATTCCAACATAGGCAAGACTCAGATGTCTCTATGGATTCTCCATGGAATTCTACACCTGAGAGACCATATCATCAGGGGGCTAGACCTCCATAACCTCCAAAGCCATCCTTTTGTCCTCCACGACCTTCTCCACCATTACCCTCAGTAGGTAAACGAGAAAGGGGAGATAGTTCAGATGGAGATGATAGACCTTTATTTCAAAATTGCCCACAACAACATCCTATTGATCAAATTAGGGATAGACGGTGGGAAGAGTCATTCCCACCGATAGGTGAAGGTCAAGGACATGGCCCACATCCTTTGAATCAACCAATCCCTATTCCCATAGCATGTGCACTGCGGAATGCACAACATGTTGAGGATATTCCAAATAGACCTCAATGGGAAAGGAGACCCCAAATAATCCCTGACAATGCTTACAGAAATCGACCAGCTGTCAATATCAAAAGGGATATTCAAGAAGGACATGATGCCATGAGAGCTTTGGAACCTCCAGCATCTGAATCAAGACCGGAGAGACCACCAGACACTGCTGCGCAGCAACCAAGACCTATGAATGAGGATGGATTAGGTGATCTCTATTCTGCTCAATTCTACTCTGTTCTACTCAATGCAGCAGAAGCCACAAGCTTACCAAAGCACTTCCAGGACATAGCTAAATTCCTGAAGAAAGAACAGGTTAAGTGGAAAGAAGTGTGTAAGGATGAATTTAAATCCCTTATAGACAGAAAAGTCTGGGATCTAGTGGATCTACCACTGAATCATACTCCCATTAATGGAAGATGGGTCTTTGTCAAGAAAAGTGATGGCCGTTATAAGGCACGCTTCATTGCTAAAGGTTTTACCCAAATATTTGGGATAGACTTCAAAGAAACTTTCACACCTGTAGCCCAGTTTGAGACCATACAGCTTCTCCTAGCTCTAGTGGCACTTGAGGATTGGGAAATCACCACCCTAGACATCAAGACTGCATTTTTATTTGGAGAACTTGACAAGAAGATATACATGGAACAAGTAGAAGGTTTCATTGTGAAAGGACAAGAGAAGAAAGTTTGTAGGCTCAAGAGAGCCATTTACAGGCTCAAGCAAGCAGCCTTACAGTGGAACAAGGCGCTGCACAAGACCCTTATGGATTTTGGATTCACTCGTTCACATTCCGATCCAGGCGTCTACATTCATTTCCATGACCACGACATCATCATCATCATTGTCTATGTCAATGATGCTCTCTTTATGGGTAGCTCACCCTCCTACACCCTGCTGAAGAAACAGGAGTTCATGAAGTGATGGGAGTCCAGAGACTTAGGTGATGCCTCTGAATATTTAGGCATGTGCATTACCAGGGATCACAAGATGAAGATCCTGAGGCTGAATCAAGTAGCCTACGCAAACAAGCTAGTCAAACGATTCAAGCTCGAGAACTGCAAGCCAGCTCGCACACCACTACCAAGTGGTTATGTCCCTACTCCATTGAAAGGTGAACCTGATGCTTCACTCCACAGCCAATAACAATCGGTTATAGGCTCACTGCTATTCATTATGCTTGGAACAAGACCTGACCTTGCCTATGCAGTAATCAAGATGTCACAGTTCTCTGCTAATCCAATGCAGGAACACCTAGACAAAGCACTATATATTTGTCACTACCTGGCTAGTACCAGAGATCTTTGTCTAGAGTATGATGGAAGCAGCAATGCTGGTTTCCTTTTGTACAGTGACACTGATTGGGCAGGAGATCTGGAGACCAGATGGTCTACCACAGATTATGCAATATTCCTTGCTAATGGAATAGTCAGTTGGCTATCACACTGACAGCGGAAGGTGACCTTGTCTAGCACAGAAGCTAAATATGTTGGCATGACCGAGGCAGCTAAGCAGCTATATTGGATCCGGTCATTATTCTCAGAAATGAGATTTAACCAGCCACCATTTCCACTTTATGCAGACAATCAAGGTGCTATCTTTCTAGCCAGCAATCCTGCACAGGAAGGACATACCAAGCATATCGCTCTACCCTTCCATTATATCAGGGAATGTGTCACTGACAGAGTTATTCAACTCTTCTACATTCCCACTGAAAAGCAGGTTGCAGATATCTTTATGAAGAATCTTACATGGCAGAAATTTGAAGAAAATCAGAAAAGTCTCACTCTCATCGTCTATCCTACACCCAAAGGAACATGAATATCAAAGGGGAGTGTTGGAAATATGGTTTATTTCTTTATTACCTTTATCATATTATCCTTTTCATTATGCTACTCATATTCTTTGGTTGCACGTGACTCTTAACTCATGTGACACAGGCTAGACTCACTGACATCATATGCCTAGACCAGTGACATCATACATACATCATTATGAGGTCATACCCTCAACCCGGGTCTAGATGACTGTATTCTTTACATCATCCTTGCTACTGTCCTGCCATGGCAATACCCTTGACCCTGGGTACTAGGGTTTCTCATGTCACCTGTCAGGGTACAGGGTTGACACCTTTTATGGTAGATCATACAATGTCTTTTCTACCAATGGGAGCCCACGGGCTAAGGGCATTCCCTTTATATCTTTTGACTCAGTTCTAACCTTATTACATTTCATGTATAAGTAGAGAGCCTTGCTTGCTCTATAATCTTAAGCTTGCCTCTTCCTCTTTTCCTCTCCAAGTCAGAGTTAGAAGCTCTTCATTGGCTGTATTCCTCTTCATCACTACTTGATCAACACCACCTCTTATCTTCAAGCCACTCCCTCATTGGACCTATGCTCCCACAACTGGTGTGTATCTTTACTCCACACCACTCTTCCTACGCTGTTCTCTGCCATCAGGACTGTGTCATTCCAATAGAATGTTTGTTGAGGCCAAATCTTGTACAGCATGGAGGGGGGGAATCTTCATGGCAGATGGATCAACATTCAATTTGTTTGAAAAGCCATCTTGATATGGCGAGACATTCTATGACAGAAAATCAAGATATTCATTAAACTGTCAGGTGTGCAAAATATGTACTGTGTTGCATCATGGCTGCTGAAGTGCTAAGGTGCCATTGCAGATTGTTGTGATGCTGCATAATCTCCTCATTATTGACTATGGTTTAGGGCACCCTGGGAGTGTCCATGACACTTATGCATTCTAGGGAATGGAGATGGCACAAAACCCAGAGGTGCTGATTCCCAAGGGCCATTGGATATGGGCAGACAGCACTTACTCTATGAGATCATGGTGTGTCATGCCTTTTAAGGCAACATGAACAATGGCATTATCACAACAACAGAAAGTATATAACTGCTATCTGTCAAAGGTGAGATTTGGTTAGTCAGTTGAAGTAAGTAATGTGAAAACACAGCTGCAGATTTGTGTGTGTGTGGAACACGCATTTGCTACACTAAAAGGGAGGTTTCAGTCATTGCATGAACTTTGTATTTGCATCCAGTCACAGGACGACATGATGTATGTGGTACACTGGGTGCAGTGCTGCATCATTCTCCACAACATGATAATCTGCTTTGAGGAAAAGCTTGGGAAAGAGTCAACAATGGGTTGGGCACGAGACAAAGTGTGTGATCATCCTAGGGAACTGGATCCTGTGGTCATGGAGATCCCCAATGGCACACTGGGGCAGTGCTTCCATATGGAGTTGATGTGGGAACTGTTCGAAGCACTTCATTGAATTTGATGTAAGTGGTAATACATCACAAAATAGCATGAATGTAGCAGGCACACTACATACAAGATATGAGACTGACTGAACATACAAAGAAAAAAAATACACCACTTAGTCCTCAATGGGAAAACTAGACATCGCCACTGGAAGACGACAAAGAACCTGAGAATGGGGGGGGACCAGCAGAGTGAGGAGCAGAGGGAGCGGTGAATAGGCTGGGTGCAAATGGCAGAGATGACAAGGGGCCAGCAGCAAATGAGGAATCAGGGGCAGTGGCTGAAGCAGTGAAGGGAGTGGATGACTGGACAGGTACAAGCAGTAGAGACAAGGGGCCAGTAGTGAACCAGTGACCAGGAGGGGTGGTGGGTAGAGCAATGGATGAGGAACCAGCCATAGCAAGTGGAGCATCTCAATCTGGGTGGTCATAGGCACACTCCTCCCGTTCCTTGAGCTGGATGTCCAGCTTCTTGAGCTCTTGCTCTTGCATGAACTCAGTCTCAGCGCTCGCCTACTTGGCTAAGCGTTCTTCATGCTGGTTCTTGAGCTCTTTCTTGCATATTGCATAGTTGTATTTCAGTGTAGTACTTGAAACATCACACTTGATGTCAAGAAGGGCCTGGCTTTGATGTTCTAACTCATCAAACTGAGCTGTCATGGGACTCTTGGCACTTGATGAAAATATGATTTTGGTGGAGGACATGCCAATGCTTGCACTTGCATGGCTGCTGCTGACCTTGGGGCTTGATCCTGAGCTTACAGAGCTGGATGGACGAGTGTATGGACTGTGCCAGAATGCACTACAACTATCATGCAAGGGAGTTTTTCCCTTGTCCTTGAGAGTGAACAGTGAAAAGTCTGGTATGTTGTGAGCTTGTGCATGACTGGCATCCCAGTGTTGCACATGATTAGCATCCAGGTTATGGTCCAAGTCCTGACAGAAAAGTAGTTTCTTTGAGGATGAACCTGGATGCAGAGAAAGAGGGACTGAAGGAGGGAGTGTACAAGTTTCGGATCTGCCATGGGCTGATCATTATCATAGTTGAACCCAGGCATATCAACATCATCTCCATCCCCCTCAACATCCTCAGTAGCTGCCACAGACACTCCAGCTCCTTTCTCAACATTGTCATCTTGCATTTCATCATCCTCATATTCATCTGCTGCTTTGTGTTCATCTGCTGGTGCTTTGGCACCAGATTTAACAATCTGCAGTAAATTTCCTGTGTGGTTGATGCCCAGCTTTGAGGAAAGAAGTTCACTATCAAATGAGGGGATACCATTCTAGATGGCATCAAGATCTTTGTAATATGGAAAGACAGAAAGAACATCCTCTAGATGGGTGGCAATTAGAGAACAGTGTGGTCAGTGGGCTAGTAGTATATAACACACTGAGAAGATTTTGGGGGGACACATCCATGCCCCCATCAGCTTGGGATAAAACACTGTTTCCAGTGCTTTTGTACTGTGCTCATTGCTCATGATACTTGGACTTGAGGCTGTAAACAGATGCATAGATTAACTGAGATGTAAACAAATTTGTTATAGTACTTACATTCCCAATTGGTTGATCACAGAGGTAACATATCTCGATGGCTTGGCCACATACAAGCTGGAGTAGTTAGGATCTTCATCAAATATATGATTTGTGATTGCAGCAGAAACATCCTTCTTATTCTTCCTTGATGGCTTGTCACCAGGGGCAAGCTTGATTGGTATAGATGATGAGTGATTATGGAATAACACATGGTGATTAGTGACATGTGATGTGATCCACGCTACCAGCATATCTATGCACCTCCCATTCCATGTTATATTTGCTGTCGGTGTTTTCTTGGTGGGTGCAGGAGCTGGCATGGGGGCAGACACATGTGCCAGGGCAGAGGCAGGCACAGAGGCAGATGTGGGGCCAGGGGTGGTCTTGCTACCCCTCCCATGTCTTTTTTTTGAAGGCATACCACTCCTTTGGGTTGCTGGAAGGGCTGATATGGCCTCAGTAGGGTGTGGGACTGAAGTCTTCTGAGTATTTGGAATGGAGTGAGTCTTGCCAGCCATAGCTATAGGCCAATTCATCAAGGCTTAAAGCCTTGCAGAGTGTTGAGGTGATGGGCAAAAAGCAGGCATCAATTTCAAACTCCATCTAGTACAACCCACCTGCAACATTTTTTCAGATTCTCAAAATAGCTCAAGCATAGCCTCAAAATAGCCTAAGTGAGTACCACTATTGTAATGAATGTCTAGGATAAGGTAATGCATTTCAGTGATTTCACACTGAACATTCAGTGCAAAAATGCACTGATCTGGCATTTACCCCCTCTGAATTTCATTGCATTTTTGTAGTGAATTTCAGTGATCAATAGTGCAAAATTATTATATCATGGAGTCAGATTGTACCCAGAACAGAAATTGAACACACAACTTCAGCCAAGTATGGAAAGTACAGGAGGGAGGTTATCCATTAGACTAGATTGCCTCCACAAAATTATGGCATCATTAGATTTATAGCTACATAATTAACATTTAGACACAGTGAAATTCAGTGGCCCACTGAAATTCAATGGCTGGGGGAGGATTCAGTGAATCAATGAAATTAATTACATCAATATTCAGTGGGTTTTCCACTGAATTTTTGTCAACCATTGTATAATACACTGAAAAGAACTGTGTTTACTATTCACAGTGTCATAGGGTATAGCATGGGTGACACTGCAGATTGGCCAGCCAACACCATACCTGTGGCAGTACGGATATTGTATATACTGTACAACCTGCAGTGTGATGGTTAGACCTGCAGCTATACATTGGTATTATCAGCTACTGGTAGTAAATCATCCTAATCTACTTGGTCCTCCTTCCTAACCTTCCTCTTTCTGAGTACCTTAATAGCTGCAACTAAGCCATCATGCAGTACCAAGTCACATTGGGTGAGGCAAATGCGTCCATACCGACTGTACAACTGAGCTATGGCCACCCCATGTGGGGCTCCTTTCCTGCATCTGCCACCCTGAACTCAATTACCTTTGTCTCACAGGCATCCATCCAAAATGGTACCATTGCATCCTACCACCTCAACAAATGCATCAAGCCTGTCGTCAGATGCTGCCACATGACAAAATAGGACATGGAGTGGAACAACACATTGCTAGAGGTGGTTGTCAACCCAGAGAGTTATGAAGTGTGCATAGATGGGGTGTTGGTGAATATTGAGCCTGCAAAGAGGTAGTTTAGGATAATCCATGCCAACATGAACCCTTCACCGCCGAATTCCTTGTGGCCCCTAAAGAGTGGGTGATGACCTCCTATCTACTCAAGGGGAGGTTGATCCACACTTGTCCACTCTCCCTAAACACACTACAATGCTGGAACTTACCTGGATCCCAAGCTCAGATCTGGTAAATATACTGCATGGCAACCAAGGAATGCTAATTGCTATCCTGCATAAGCTGAGGCATGAGGTGATGCAGGATGAAGTCTGCACAAGAGCTAAGCGAGGTGGCATGTCTCTTTTCTTCCTGCCACCTCCTTCACTCATGCAGCACATTGCTCGTTGCCAGTTTTAGTCAGCACCTTTTCTTCATGCTCCACTCAACCCTTGCACACCATGGCTAATCCTTACGATGATGAGTGTCCAAACTACATGATGCCAGAGTTTGAAGAAGCTCACCTCCTGTTCACTGTAGGAGGTAAAACTGACCTGAAAGCTGCCAATTTGCTCAGAAACCTTTGGATTTTCAACAATGCCAAAGTCATAGAAGCCTGGGACCAGCTACATGTGGAAGAAGTTGTAGTCCAGTGGGAGAACTGCAAACTACTAGAGCAGGAAAAAGAAAGGCAACATCTTCTTCATGAACAAGAAGATGAACAAGCTAAGCAAGAAGAGTGCAAGAAGTACAAGACCAAGTTCACCCCCATCCCTGACAGACTGCTTCCACCTACAGCCCTACTTCTACCTTTACAACACACCCTCAACAAACTCTGCAAGGGCAACTACATACCCCTCTATTTTTTCACCAACAAAGGCATATGGGAAGTGGAGGATGATGGCTCCAGAGATGAGGACCTACTCACCCTCATCCAAATGGACAAAGGGCCCACCTTCCAAACCATGGCCTCCGCCAAGGCCAAGAAACACAAGGTCAGAGATGAGCACTTGTCCTGGGAAGAGTTCAGCCAAGTCAATTATTGCATGATCACTGCAATGAAACAGCAGGAGTGGCCTGAAGAATGAGTCAACATGGTCTGCGACTTCTGGGTCACCTTTGGGATGTATATCTGGAGACACAACCCCAGTGAATACCACAAAAGAGTGCTACTCCTCTATCAAGGCAGGGTGCACAGAGACTGGCACAAAATGCTCAGAACCTCAGCTGCCTTCTGTCTCCTCCCACTCAGAGAAGACCATTTAAATGACCTACATCAAGAACTACTTGACAATGCTTATGCAGCCAAGATCAACACATTCCAAATGGTACGAGCCTCCCATTTAAACCTCAACACCCAAACTAACAAACCAACCTTCCCATTTCATTTTGCTCCACTCTCACCTCTCTCTCCCCCCCTTTTTCTTCTTCTCTTCCACACCCATCCTGGCTCCATATGTGGGTGTCTCTCCACCCATGTGGATTTTGTTCAGGATGGAGGCATGGTGTGTCATCACCTTGCTTTTTTTCACCTACCCACCCCCTCCCAATGGATGCAGTTTGTCCTTCCACCACAGCGTGTTGTCATCCCACCTCTGACACCCCTGGCACCCATGCACCGCCCTACCTACACCCTACAGTTCAGCAGCCTCATGCCACAGTTGCTCGGGTCACCAGCCAATTCCAACAATGCCTTCAAGCCCAATCACTCTCACAGCTCCAGCCTATCCAAACACCCTCTCTCTCCACCCACCAGAGAGCAAGTAGACACACTCTATTCCAAGAAACCACAGTCCTTTTGGAATGAGGGGCAAACAAACTTTTTCACAGGACCATCAACTTCCAACACCTCCATCATGCTCCCTGTCTGCACCATATGCCTTGGGCACCACAGACACACCATGCTGGTCATTCAATGCCCAGCCAGATGGACCTGGGATGACAAATATGACACCTTCTGCAAAAGGATCAACAAAGCCATTCACACCAGAGATGGTGGCACCACCCTCTGCAGCCTCTGACAGTGAGACTGTGGTTGCAATGAAAAGCACAACCACACTCACCTCTGCTTGGGCTGCAGCGCCCTCACCCACAGAGCCAGCAGATGCCCTTGAGCACAGAAGGCTCCACCTGTGAACATCATATAAGGCAGATGCATGGGAATGGGCACTAAGATGGTTGGACCTCACCACCCTCTTCTCGTCCCTCATACATGGCCTACATTGTGGTTTCACTAGAGGATACCCTATCATCACCTGTTGTTAAGTATGGATAAACTCTGAGGGGAGAATGAACTCCAGAACTCCAGAGTTGTCTATATGGACAGGACTTGGCTTCACCATGTGTGGTGCACCCTTGTTAGGAGTCCTGTTGTCCTGGAATTTACTGAGGGTCAGAGGTAGACTTTAAAATGTACTAGACGTCAAGTCGAGTGGAGGGTACAGCAAAGAGTCTTCAAGACTCGAGCAGAGAGAAGGAGTTAGACTAAATTGATATTTGAACTGAAGAAGTACAGGAGTAGTACAGAGAGTGTATATATGTTGGAGGTACATAGGATTAGTAACAGAGGTGGAGTTGGTTTGTAAGTAAAGGCATCAGAGATAATGTAAAACTGAAGCTGTGTTCCTAAGCAGAACACAGGTATGGAGGATACTATGAAGTGGGTCTAGTACAGATTTGGAGGAATGGAGGTGTACAGAAGGTATGTAAGTATAGAATGTAAGTATGTACAAGGTCTGGGGGTCAGGGGATGCATCTTGAGTGAGAACACACCAGAGTTCATAGGTACAAGAATTGGAGTTGGTCTGGAAGACCAGGGTTGGACTTACAGGATTTCTGGGATATAATAGTATCCCCCTCTTAGGCCTGAACCCCTGAAGGCCTAGGCAAGGAACAATGTGGAGTGGAAATTTGAAGTCTGAAATTGTGGACACTGCTTGGAGGTGTATAAAATCCAATGCTGTGTGTCCATTCTTCTTCATCCTAAACCATCATGTCTGCCAATGAAGACCTCAAGAATTGGTCTGACACACATCTGGCAGAGTGCACCGATGACAACAACAACATCAGGGGAACAGTGAAGAGCTGATATAACCAGATAGTCCTGACAAACACCCACAATTATGCCATGGAAATAGTAAGCATTTATAACCATTGAAAATTCATATTTATACTGAAGGCATATAATCTATACTGATATGTATTCATCATTAAGATGGCTGATGACCAGTGAGTGATCACTTGTTGATCATTCTATACCATCCAGACAAAGAAAATTAATTAATTATCATATAATGATCAACCAACACCACCCTAATGGTTCATGAGCATTCAATATCAACAAATAATTATGCATTACCCACATCTGAAATACAGAGATCCACTCTCAGACATGACCAAGATTGATCAAATGTTAAATGTCCAGCTGTATTATCACCAAGTGTACCAACCCTCTCAATCAAAATATTTCATTATCTTCAGATGTCAGAATGACCACAAAGGCAAGTGAAGGAAATCACTTGCAACTTCAATGTAGGGATTGGCATGGGTAAACCTGCAGGTACCAGCGGTCGTACCTGTACCCGTACCCATGATGGGTTGGTACCCACAGCCGCAGGTATGGGTCAGTACATGGGTATGGGATGATGATACCCATACCTGTACCCTTGATGGGTTGACCTGCGGGTACTTACCTGTGAGGGTGAGGCAAGGAGGCCAGCGATCGCATACAAATGCAAACACAAATGCATTATCGCATTTGTATTTGTGTTCGTATGTGAATGAGGGTGGCAAGGCGAGGTTGAGGGCAACAAGACGAGACGAGAGTGTGCCGTTGCTTCAACATGCTGAGGGTGATGGTGATGCCATGATGGTGATGTGGGCAAGGGTGACGAGGCGAGGATGATGAGGTGAGGGTGATGAGGTGAGGGTGAAGGAGGGGACAAGGGGGGGACAAGGACAAGGGGAGGACAAGGGGAGGATGCATTGCTCCTGCAAGACAAGGGTGAGGATGAGGGCATGAGTGTGGATGTGGCGGGGACAGTGCCAGCACGACACCTCGGATGCGACATTGCAAAAGAACTCAGTCATTTGCAAAAACTGGGTATGGACTGGGAGTGCTGTGGTACCAAGTGAGTTTTAGGCATGGCCATTATGAGTGCATGCAAGGCAGTGAGTATGTACTCATGAAGGCCTTGACAGCTTGCATAAGCACAGGTAAGATCTTTTTCAAGGTGGCATTCTCCAGAGACAATTTGTCATGGATGCGATCATCTTCGTGATTTCACACCAGGCTTGAATGGTGAAAGACCAATGGCCTCAGCGCGCACCACTCCAGCTGCAATGGAACTGCATTCACGCCCCTCTAAACCATCCTGTACCTTGTCCTGTTCATTGTAGTGAGCATGAGCCAAGCATCAGAAACAGACATTTGAGAACCATTCCTGTGGAAAGAAAAACACACCTGAAGACATGGCAATGCTTCTTTCACATTGAGCAGTGTCCCGTCAGCTGCTTTGTGCTCCAAAAGATCAGGCTGAGATTCTGTCACAGGCCCTGGTTGTTTGGTCCAAAGGAATTGCTCGCCTGTTCCCATCATCGACAACCCAGTGTGGGTCCTGAGCTAGGGTTATGCATCTTGCCATTGGCTATGGATGATCAGAACACTTTTGACAGCGATTCGGCAAGGGCATGCTCGGCAGCTTGAGCACCTTGAGAATCAGGTCAGCAAAACAACAGTCACATGTAGAGAAACCATGTGCCTTCTTTAATCCCACTCGCCGCCATATGCAATGCATCACAGAGTGGTCACTCATGTGCTAGCTCCATAACTTGACAACTGGGCAACTCTTGTTCAACATCCAGGTCCCACAGTTTCTCTGCTCGTTCGTGGGGTGACACATCACCTGATGCGTGGTCTTCATCGGCCAGGGCATCAATGTCAATTCCAACATGCTCTCGCATTAGCCGGACCCAAAGTGTGTGCATGAATTGCCCTACTTTGAATGGACTACTTGCCATCATTCTGCACCCAAGCAGATCAGCCGAAAGGTCAGTAAGAAACAAGGTTCACCACCACCTACCCCTCAATCATGTCAGTGTCTCGGATGACAGCCGCTACTTCAGAATCTTGATCACCATGCTGAGATTGCTCATTGATGTTCGCACTTCCAATGATCACGAGCCTGTTGTCAACAAGGCAGACCTTGCCATGAATGAATACCTGAAACCATCGTTAACCCACGGTCCGAGACACATTCATCATTTGGTACCTTACAATCTCAGTAGTCAAGACCCCATCTCGCATCTTGCCCCAATTTCACAAGGAGAACACATGGATATAATCCTCAGGCTAATGGAAGTTAGGATGAGGGATGAATCAAGGAGGTTGAACTTACTTTGATGTCTTCTGCCTGAAGTCATTCATAAATTGAGTTTTTCCCTTGGAACAGAGTACAGTTTTGGCAGTCAATTATGATTTGTATCTGTCAAATTCCTGCCTCAATTTAAGAGCATACTGGGAACCATGCAAACACACTGCACTAGCATCGCTGTGGTCTACCGGAAATGGGAACCCAGGAAGTAGTGGTATGATGATGCAACACTTCCATGGGGTATCCTCTTGTTTCGCGCAAACAATCCATCTAACGAGAGCATCTCCAATTCCATTCTCAATCTTCACGTCATTGATGACAGTCCTTCAGGTTGGAGGTAAGTTCTGCTGTCAACTCTATGATGTCTATGATGTGCATGCTTACGAAGAGATAAAGAACTGGTTCTCAATGTACACAAAATGCTCCAAGTTGTCAATCACTGTTTCAGATCAGGACTGATACCTACGGGTGCATCAGGAGGGCTTACCTGCTATGTAGGCATCTTGGATAGAGTGTTCGGTCCAATCTGGTGTGCCAAGCAACCATGGTCCAGCTGAGCGACAAATTTGCATCTCGCAAGTTCCCGTGAGACCCATGGCCCCCAATTCTCCGGGTTTGAATTCTGGCGGAGGTAATAAAAATGGCATAAGTCTTGTGTGGTTCTGCACAAACAAAGATTTCGTGAACAAATATCTCAGATGCAAAAATATGCTATACCTTGATATGCAACAACCAATTCCATCTAGTATTATCCATCAACAATTAAAATGTGTTAATTTACATCTGACGCGCCTCTATGAAATGTCGAGCCAGATCGCAGGCTGGCTGGCTGACAGCTTGCACCCCAACATCATGCCTGTACAGAGTTAACTTCTTCCATCCCTATTTCTGTAAACACATACCAAGGCATCCTCGGAACTTTGGAGTGGTTGTACATGTCCTCTTCAGGTTTGTGATGAGTGTGGAAGTCCAAGACCCTCGGATTACTGTAATCCTTTCCTAGCATATTCACAGAAGCAGTAAGCACAGATCTTGCAGTGTGAGCTTGTCAGAAACAAACCCGGCCATATTTCTGTTTTATCCAGCGATAGTTCTGGATCGTCAATGAGAACATGTTGCAGAGTGTCCCATCTAGAAGCAGTTAAACATGTTTATGTGGTATGAACTAAATCACAGACCTTCTGAAGCAAAGATCTATCCCGCCAGTGAAGGCAATAGTTTGGTCAATGATGCAAAGTTTCTTGTGCTGGAACATGGAGAAATCAACAATATTAAGGCAAGTGGATAGTAGTTTATTAGCTCACATGAGCCCAGTAAAATGTGCCCATCTGGAAATGCAAAGGAGATTGCTGGATCATGATGTTTTCATGTAGCTAATGTGATGCATGGACGTCAGAGAAAGACAGAAGTAATATCAAGCCTTGCCCACTTCTTATCCATCGGCGTTGTGTGGCTTGAGACTTCCTGACTGTTGACAGTATGAGCACATGAAGTATACACTCAGGATAGACACTCACTATAATATCACATACATCTTGATGCCTTGGTTCGCCTTTCGCTCCAGAATCCTATCCAGTCAATACTTGTCTTTGCTTGGTCATCATAGCTGTAATTCTGCAGTATGTAAGCCAAAGAACACAATTCTCTGAGTGATCAGCCATACCCGGAGAGAGCCACCAATCATGGATATATATACTCTCTTTCACCATCATGAGCGCTGTTGACAAATTCCACATGTAGTCATGCTGCAGAGAAGATCCAGGTCTAGTCAGTGGATATAAAACTCATGGCAACAAACTAATCCCATCCACAAGCCACTGCACAGCCATGTTCATCCATATCGGTACAAAGCTACCAAACCTATTCTTAGTCACAAACAGACAAATATCCACAGCCTTTTCCAACGCTGTGATCCATTGTAACATTTGGTGCTAGAGAGGTGCAGTGTTAGTCATAACCCAAGTGCTCGACTCCATACTTACCTCGTTCCTCACAAACAGTCTGAGCTGCATCTGTGAATTCTTAACATAGAATGTGTGCTTTGAGATGTCTTGTGGGCACTTTTTTTGCTTCCGTTGCTCACTCTCTGATAATGTTTGGTCCTGTTGCTGATTCTGCTCTTCAACATGCCCATTCCATTGAGGCTGAGAGATTTGAAGAGGCCTAACGTGTGTAGAGGGATCCAACATCAGAGAGGGTGAGAGGTTGGATGTGACTGAGCTCCCTGAAGAAGCCATGTCATGTCACGCTGTCTTCTTTATAGGCAAATGCAATGAAACTAAAGTGCTTGTTTCCCAGACTACTGATTTGCCTTCCACAGATGAAACACTATAAGCTAGGGATTACAAATCTCCTAGACGAAACACTATCTAGATCTACTAGTAATGAGTCGGTGAAAAACTTAGTGTAGTCAGTTATGTGGGTTGTTCGCCAATCCTCAACTATTGTTTATAGATTGGGTCTTGAAGAAACACTCTAATAATGTCTGGAAATAAGATGGTGTGGTTAGTGGT